>JAKFHU010000385.1:0-19710 GCA_023783475.1 Daubentonia madagascariensis
ATTTTTTTTTCACTAAACCCCCCAAAAAATTTCTTTCCCCCGGGCCACAAGGGAATTTTAAAAACTTTTTCAAAAACCCCAAAAAAAAAAACTTTTTTTCCCACCAGGTTTTTTCCACACTGCAAAACTCATCCCAAAACAAAGGCAAAAAAACAACCATTTTTATCGTCAAAAATCCCATGAGGTCTAATTTTTATGTTTTGACAAAATTGAACATTAAATTTTCCCCTTAGTTTTTCTTTTTTCTCCTGAATTTAAATTTTTTTTTTTTTAAAGTCACGTTCAAAGTTACAACAACTTTTAATTTATTGTTAAATCTAACTTATTATTTTATTAAGGCAATTAACGTTGCACAACAGCAAAAAAATATCCAGAGAGGGTACCTAGAGAGACACAAAGTAAAAAAACTTCCTTTGGAATGTTTTTGGCATCCCCCCAGAGGTTGGAAACAAGGCCAACTCTGTAAGAAGGGTTTAAAAGGAATTTCCCCATTACAGAACATTTTTTAAAAATTAAAGTTTGTTTCCCTTAAAATTTTCTCCTGTCTATAAAAGTGTTTTTAAAAACCCTTCAGGTAAAATCATAGTTCTAAAAACAATTGGGGAAAAAAAAGGGAAGGACTGGGGGTTTTACGAAGTCTTTTTAAATCTTTCAAAGACTTTTATAAATAACATAATACAAAAATACTTTCAAAGCACATTTATTCTCTGTATCCTGAAACTCTGTGTATTGCACTGGGAAACTATCCACCTTCTTACAGAGGAAAGAGAAAACACAAAGGTTAAGTTATATGTAACCCTTTTTTTTCTGGCACAAAAAAAACCTAAGTAGTGACACAGATAGGACTTTAAACTCAAAGTCTTCCCCGAAATAATAAAGCCAGAAAACTGTTTTTTTTTTTTTTTCTACAACTTCCCCAGTTTTTTGGAATGTAGTCCATGGTTATTTTTTTAGCAGAATTATCTTCTTTAATTGTATTTTGGGTTTGGTCAAAACAAAAAATTTAGTTTTTTGCATCTTCCCTTCTGAATGGAAAAGCAAAGAGGCAAAGGGTGCCCAAAGTGTGGAAAAAACGGGGGGCAGGGGAAATCAGCCTGGGATTAAAATTTTGCCAAGTTGAACAACAAAATTGAGGGGTTTTCAATCATTTCCCCCCAATTGGGGGGAAAATGACTTTTTTTTTCAGCCAAAATGGTAACAGGAAAACACACAAGAAAAAAAAAAAAACACAAAAAATGTTTTTTTTGACGTAAAAACCAAGAAATTTCCGATAAAATAATTTAAAAAACCCATTATTTTAAATTTTTGAGCACTGAGATTTAGAGATGAAAAAATAACTTTTTTTCCCAAGACCACACCATAAAGCCTGAATGGCCCACAAAGACACCAAAGTCCTCTAAACTGCCCCCACTTCCACTCCCTTTTTCCGTCATGTGCAGACCTCTTCATTAGACCCAAGCAGGAAACAATGGACCATCATGTCTGTGCACTGAGAGACTAGAGCAAAGAGTTAAAGTTTGGTATGTTAAACATGGTATGCAAAAACTGACCTTCGAATCCTAACAGGCAAATTAACATTTATTGGTTTTTTGTCTTTGAATGTTCAGAGGAAAACAAATGCCAGCCTGCTGTTTAGCAAAGGTAGGCTTGGATTTAGAAAAAGAATTAAAAAACTCTCAACAAACTGGGAAAATGTGCCTTTCAAATAGAGGGACAACCAGCTGCTGATAAAACCTAGAAAGAGCCGCCTCCACCCTCCACACCCCCACCCCCCCCCCGCGCCAGGCTGCTGGTTCTTATTACACCACAGAGAAACGGAATACAACCCAGCAAACCATACAGCACCAATGATCAAAGTGAAACCGATTTTTTTAATCATCTAGCTTAAACAGGACGAATACATGCCAGTAAAGGCACATAAAATAACTAAGTTAATAGTCCCAGCAAGTACTGTCATCATAACCTAAAAACATCTAAATGTTCTCAATGTGATGAAATCAAAGGAGACTTTAAGCAAAAAAAAAAAAAGGAAAAAGCCCTTTGCTTTTCGGCTAGGCCTGCACGCAGTGCAAGAAGAGTGTGCAATTCTGTTTTGGGGAGGGGTCAGGGAAAGTATACGAAGAGGAAAGCGTCCCGTCCCAGCTGCCCGTCCACAGCCCCTTCCCGCCCAAGTCCCCACACCACGGGCCCCTCCCCTTGCGGGCTGGGCCAGGACCAAGGGGATGCAGAGCGCGGGGCCTCCCTCATCCGCCCCCGCGCCTCCGACTCCAGGGGACGCCTCCATCGGACCGCCTCCCGGGCTTGGACCTCTCCCTCCCGGGGCCCAACCCCGACGCTTCCGTTCCCGCCGGGAGCCTCACAAGGCCGCCCCGCGAGGCAACAGGCCGCCCCTCCCTCCCCCCGTTTGGGCGTCCTCGGCCCTGCTTTCGCGGTCAACCCCCCCTAACGTTGCCCCCCCAGGCCAAACCCCCGCTCCCGGGGGCCGGGGAACAGCCCTGCCGGCCGGGTTTTTCCAACCGCACCTCACCGCCGGGGGCGGGCTCTGGGCGCGGCCCCCGCCTCGGGCCCGGGCCGGGGGCCCCCCAGGGGGGGGGGAGGGCGGGGGGCGGGGACCCGGGCGGCGGCGGGGCGCACCCCCGGGGGGACGCGCCGACCCCACCCGGCGCGCTCGCGCCCGGGCCCGCCCCCCACCGGGCTTTCCCCTCAAGGGCCCCCCCAACGCCACACGGGGGGGGCCGCGCCCCGCTGGGCCGGCTCTGCGGCGGACGCGAGCCGCGGGAGCGCGAGGGAAACCCTGGAATGAGGTTGCCGCCCCCCCCTTACCCCGGGGCTCCGCCCCGGGGCCGGCCCCGGACACCGCCCCCCGGGGGGCGCGCCCCCCCACCCCGGGAGGTGGGGGGGGCCCGGCCCCCGGGGGGGGCCCCGGGGGGGGGGGGGGGGGCCTTTCCCCGGCCCCCGGACCCCGCCGGTTTTTCCCCCCCGCCCCCCCGCCCCCCGCGTCAAACTCGCAACCCCCCGGGCCGGGCCCCGGGGGGGGCTCGGGCGCAGCGGACGTTTTTGCCCGGGGGGCCCTGCCTCCCCCCCGCGGGCCCCGGGCCCCCGGAGGGGGGCAAAACGGGGCGGGGCGTTGGGGGGCACGGCGCACAATCCCGTGTTACACAGGGTTTCGTACCGGCCCCGTTGCCCCCCAAGGCCCGGCCCCGTTTTGGGGAACCCCCCCCCAGCGCAAAACCCCCGGGAAAAACCCCGGGCCCAAAGAAAAAATTTTTCGTGCGCGCCCCCCGGTTTCCACAGCCCAGGGGGCCCAAAAAAAACTTTTCCCCAACACCCCCCCCCGGGAGGTTTTTTTGGGCCCGCTACACCTCCCCCCGTGACCCCGGCGTCCACGGGGCAAACCATTTCCCTAGCCCCCGGCCCCCCGCCGCCCCTTGCCCCCCACCAAAAGTGCCGGGAAATTCGACCCCAAACCCTGCGGCACCCACGTGGGGCCCCCGGGCCTTTCGAACCCGGGGGGGGCCTCCCCCCGGCTCAAACGCGCAGGCCCCCCGGGACCCCCAGGGAGGGGGGGGAACCAATTCCCGAAACCCGGGCGGCGCCCACCCCCGCCCCCACCCCGCAGAGCGGCGCGGGCCCAAAACCGCTGCCCTCCCCCCCTCCCCGGGCTGCGGGGGGCCCACCTGGGCCCCCCCTGGGTCCCCCCCTCCCCTTCCCGCCACGCCCCCAAACCCCACACCCCAGACCCCGGCCCCGGGGGCCCACCGGGCCCTGGGAACAGGTCCCTTTTCTTTTTGGGAGGGGTTGCTCGGCGCCCCCCCCCGCGATCAGAAAAGGGGCCCCCCCCCAGTTCCCGGGGGCCCCCCCCGACCCCGGGGTCGGCCCTTCCTCCCTTTTTCCCCCATTTTTACACTCCCACCGCTTTTCCCCTTTTTCACACCACTCACACACGGGCCCCCCCCAAATCTCCCCTTTTTCCCAAAAACCCCGGGGGGGGCGGCGCCGGGGGGGCTTTTTTCCCCTCCCTCGCCCGGAAGGGGAAGGGCCTTGTAAATCAAAAAAACAGTGTGGGGAAGGGGGGGGAGCGAGGGGAAAAAGGAGGGGGAAGATTTTCCCAGTGGAAAGGCCCCTTCAAACCGCTCACACAACCCAGTTGGTTTTTCCCCTTTTTTTTTGGGGGAAAATCCTGGGGGTCCCCCCAAACCCCCCCCGCTCTGAAAATGGTCCCGGGGAGGGGCGGGAGGAGGAGGGGTGAAAGTTTTTAATTGGCCGCAGGTTCTTTTACAGCGGCCCGCGGGGGAATGTTGACCACGAAAAAGGGGGAAAAGGGCCCGTTTTAATTTTTTTTTTTTTCCCTTCTTTGGGGAATTTGGGGGGGGTAGGGGGGTAAAAACGGGGGGGGGGCCTGTACCCCCATCCCCGGGAAAAAACCCCTTGGGCCCAAAACCATTTGTTTTTTTTCTACTGCCCCAAATTAAAAAAAAAAAATTTTTTTTAAAAATAGCCAGCCGCTAAAATTTATAAAAATAAAAAAGTCAAAGGGGCTGGATTTCCCCCTTTTTTTTGCCCTTTAAAAAGGCTTTTATTTTTCCCCTTTTTTCCTTCTGGCGTTTTCAAACCCTCATCATTTTTGGAAAACCCCCTTTCTCTTAAGGGGTTCCCTAGAGAGGGCTCTCTTTAAAGGGGAAAAGACAACAAAAAAAAAAAAAATACCCGTATTTTTGTGGAAAGAAAAAAAATTGCCCCCTTTTTTTGTGGTTTTTAAAAAATGTTTTTTTTTCCCCCTCTTTTTTCTCATCTGAATATCAAGGGGACAGCACAGGAAAACCATTTGATCTTGGGGCCCCCTGTTGGTTTCAGGGCGGGTAATTAAAAGTTTTTCCCTTTTACAATGGGGACTAAAAGGTTTTTCCCCAAAAAAAAGGGGGGGGGTTTTGGGGGTTTCCCCCCGGTCTTTGGGGGCCCCCTTGGAAAAATTTCCCTTTCCCCCCAGCCACAGGGGCCCCTTTCCCCCCCAGGGCCAAAATGGGAAAAATGGGACAACTCAAGGGGGGGCCAAGCAAAAACCCAAAACATAGCCCCAGCTTTCTTGGTTCCTGGATTAAAAAATTTTTCCCCAAAGGTATTCTCACCTGGGAAAAAGGGTTTTAGTTTTTTATCAATAATCTCAAAATTTGGGGAAAGAGAAAAACCTGGGGAAAGATCATAAAAGGAGATTTTTTCCCTGTGCCAAATTCAGACGGGAGGGAGGAAAGAAATTTGGGGACGCTTGGGGGTTTTTTCCTCGAAAAACTAAATAGGGAAAAAGGGTTTTTTTTTTTGGGCTCAGGCAGGGCCCCCAAGGTGAAAACCAAAAATCTGCCTTATTTTTTTATAGGACTTTGGGCAAGTTACCAAAACCCTCAAATTTTCCCCCTGTAAAAAAAGGGGAAATATTTTTTCGAAAGAGCAAAAAAACCGTTTTGCAGGGAAAAAGGGGCTAGGAAGGTATTTTTTAAGGGAAAAATTTTAGGGGTTTTTCCCCTTCTTCTTCCCCACTTAAATCCAGTCCTGCTGGGCACCCCTTTAAAAAAAAAACACCCCCCTTAAATCATGGAGGGGGGAAAAAAGTTTTTGCCCCAAAATGCAAAAATAAATATTTACAATAATTAATACATTTTTTTTCAATTTTAAAAAAATGGGGCCCCGGGGGGGGGGGTTAAAAAAAAATGCCCCCCACATATCATTATCTCATTGGATCTTTATCCCCAACTGCCATTTTGGGGTTTTTCCTAAATGTTTTTTCCCTTTTTTGGGGGGGAGTTGGGGGTCCCCTAAAAGCCTGCCCCCTTTTTTTTCCTCATGCCCTTAGAGTGATAAAATTTCTCTGCCAAAAAAAATATGGGGACAGAAGAAAATTTTTTTTCTGGATTTGGGGACCCTCTTCCAACCTTTTTTCAAGGAATTTTTTTAAAATTCTTTGGCCCCTTTTTTGAATTAGTTGTTTTAAAAGGACAAAAAACAAAAAGGTGGCCGGGTTTTTAGCCCGGGGAGGGCCCCAAAAGGGGGGCCGGGGGTGGTGGGGAGGGAAAGAAAAAGTCACGGGGCCCAAACCGACTGCCCCGGGGGGAAAAATTGCAAACATGTGGATGAATCTTTGACAAAAAGTGGGGAAAAAAAAAAAGTTAGCCCAAAAAGGGGGGGGCAAATACAGCAAAAAACCCCCCTTTTTTGTAAGTTAAAAAATAAAAAAAAAAAATTTTAGGGGGACTAAAAACAATAAAAAATTATAAAAAAAGAATAGGGGGGAAGGGGAAACAAAAGCCGGGTTACCTGGGAGGGGGTTGGGGGGGGGGAATTTTTTGGGGGGGGGGGGGGGGGGGGATGGGGAGGGGAAAAACCCCCTTTGGGTAGACTTTTTTTTCCAAGGTTTCCCCCCAGGCTGGGTTTTGGTTCACCCCGGTTTTTACTATTTAAAAAAAAAACCAAAAAAAAATTTTTAAATGAGGTTGTTTTCAAACCCTGTGAATGTAACTTTAATGCCCCCCTGAAAAAGGGAAAACTTTAAAAAAATGGTTTTTAAAATGGGCAAAATTTTTAAGTAATTTTTTTTTTTTACCACAATTTTTTTTAAAAAAAAAATGTTTTAAAAAACTGAAAAAAAAAAAAATTTTGGGGGGGAAATTTTAAAGAAAACAAATATGTCTACTTTTAAATAAGCAAATAAAGCAAAAAAAATAGGTGTATTTTAGAGCTAATGAAAAAATTTTTTAAAACTTTGGTTTGATAAATGTAAACCCCCGTTTACTTTTTTAAAAAAAAAAAAAAAAATTAAAAAAATAAAGTAGGGGGGAGTTGGGGGGTAGAGAAAGACAAAGTGGCCCCCGGGGGCTGATCCCTGTGGAGGGTTTTGACCTTTAGGGGTGTTGGGGTTTGGGGCGGGGGGGGGGGGGGAAGGGGGGAAGGGGGATTTTTACTTTAGGGGTTCCTCGTTTGGTTTGAAAAATTTTTTTTCCAAATTAAAACATTTTTTTAAAATTTAAAAAGGGGAAAAAAAAGAAAAGTTTTCAGAAGGGGGGGCCTAAGGGTGCTTTTTGGGGACCCCTTTTTGACCTCTCAAAAACCCTGGCCACAAAAAATTGGGGGTCAGGTTCCCTTTTCTTCTCTTTTTGCCTCCCTGGGCCCCCTTTAATTCTTTTTTCTTTCCCCTACCAGGGACTTTTTTTTCCCCAAGGTTTGGCTTCCTTTTGGGTGTCCCTTTTCCACCCCTTTTTGGCTTTTGCCCCCCTGGTAACTGGGGGGCCCTTTTTGGTTTAAATTCAGATTTTAAAAAATTTCTTTTGAGGAAAAATCATTTTTTCTCTTTTTGGGGCTAGTCCATAAAAAAGTGGCGAAAAAACTGATTTTCCCGGAAGTCATGCATCCATGAGGGGGTCAGTGAAGTCAAAAACCCCAGTCCAGGGGGGGAGAAGGGTTTGGGGTTTTTCCCCAAAACACAGGGGGGGGTGGGTGGCCCCCAAGGCAGCCCCACCAATGCCCCATCTTGGGAAGGGCCAAGGATTCAGTTAACCCCGAAAAAAGTCCCTTTTTTCTTTTCCCATTTTCTTTCCTTTTAAATTTTTTTCAAGTCCCCCTTCAATTAGGGGTATTTAAAAAAAAAACGTTTTTTTTTTTCCAACCAATAGGCATTAATAGTTTTTTTTTTTTTTCCCTCTGTCTCCC
The DNA here is from genome assembly GCA_023783475.1 of Daubentonia madagascariensis. Classification (NCBI taxonomy): domain Eukaryota; kingdom Metazoa; phylum Chordata; class Mammalia; order Primates; family Daubentoniidae; genus Daubentonia; species Daubentonia madagascariensis. Next base: position 7,696 of record JAKFHU010000385.1, read on the forward strand.
ACGTTCCCCCTAAAAAGGGGGGGAAATAAGGGAAAAAAAAATGGCTGCCAAACCGAAAAAGCTTTTTAGTATCTAACCTTTTCATTTTTTTTTCCTCAAGGCAAAATAAACCTGTCTAAGGGAAAAAAATTATTTTTTCTTTCCCCCTGTCCCCCCTTGGGTTTTTTAAAAAGCCCCTTCATGAATTTTTTTCCTGTTTCTTTTTTTCTTTCTTCCCCCAACTTTTTTTCCATAAAAAAGCACTAAAAAGGGAATTTTAGGAAAAAAAGTGGGGGGGTTCTACTTTTTGGGGCCCGTCTCTAGGGGGGGGCAATTTGGGGCCCAAGGGAAGGTCAATTTTTCACACCTTTTGGGTCCCCCAAAGGTTTTCCCCCAAATTTTGAGGGGGCTTTTTGGACCCAATATGGGTGGGGCCCAAAGGGGTTTTTTATTTTTTAAAGGGCCCCCCTCTTCTGCCTGGGGGGCCCTTTTTAGAAGGGCTTTTGGGGGCCAGTTTGGGGTAGTTTAAAAAAAAAGTGTCCAAGAAATTGATTAGTAATGTCTCTCGGGGGGAGGGAAACCGAAAAAATAGGGAAAACCCAAAGTTTTTTTTGGGCAAAAAATTTTTTTTTTTTTTTTTTTTGGGCCTTAGGGAAAAAAAAAAAAAAAAAAAAAAAAAAAAAAAAAAAAAAAAAAAAAAAAAAAAAAGGGCCCCTTTTTTCCCCCTTTTTTGGGGAAAAAAAAAACCCCAAAAAAAAAAATTCCCCTTTTTCCTAGCCCGGGGGTTTTTTTAAAAAACCTTTTCCCCCCTTTTTTTTTTTTCCCCCCCCTTTCTTTGCCCTCCAAAATTTTGGGGGGGGGGGTTTGGGGGGGAAAAAAACGTGGGGGGAAAAGTTTTTTTTTTCCCCCCAAAAAAAAAGATTGATTAGTAAAGTCTGCTCGGGCAGGGAAAAAAAGAAAAAATAGGGGAAACCAGGGGTTTTGCCATTTTTTGGTCAAAGAGCCTAGGAAATCCCCTTCTAGCAGTAACCTTCTCTTTTCTTGTCAGTGTGAGAAAGGGGGGAGTTCTTAACTTTTCTGGGGAACACAAAGTAAAACTAGTAGGAAAAACTCAATGATCTTATTTCAATGGGAGAGGAAAGGATAAGAATCATCTAAAAAAATAATAAAAAAAATGATGTTTGATTAGCACTTATGTTCCAGGTTACCTTCTAAGTGCTTTTATGTTTATATCCTAATTTCAGCCCTCACCCACAGTTCCTATAAGTAGGAACTATAAGTATTTCTTCATTATGCACCAAGAAGGAAACTGAAAAAAACTGGGATTAAACTTGTCAAAGATCTTAAGGACAATAAGGGTGCACACTAAAATTACAACCCTGGCAGTTTGACTCTGAAGGTCCACCTGCTTATGCCCTCACTTCTCAGTGTTAGCCTGCAGGGGGACTTAACTGCCTTGGGCTCTCAGGGCCTGCCCAGGGACTTACTGAATTAGAATCTGCATTGGAAAAAGCTTCCAGCCAGGTGACTCAACATTCCACATTGCACTTGAGAAGCCACTGAGCTCACACTATATTGGCCTCCTAAACAGGATATTAGCTACCATTATTAAATGTTTGGCAAATATGCATGCACTGTGCTGAGCATTATGGGCCTACATAATTGCACTTAATTTTACATAAAAATCCTATAAGGGGAAAGTACTCCAGGACCAAATGGATTGATCAATGTCAATATCCTGGTGTGATATTGTACTTTGGTTTTTACAAGGTGTGTCATCACTGGAGGAAAGGATATTAATAGGATCTCTCTGTATATTTCTACAGTTGCAGGTGAATTCTCAGTTATTTCAAAATTTTTTTTTAATTATTTTTTAAAAATCCTATGGTGTGGATTTATTTTTCCTATTTGTTGTTGGAGGGAAAACAGTGCTTTAAAGAGGCAAGTTAAGGGCAGCCCAAATGGATAATTCAATTTAAATATGTATTGAGGCCCACTGTGTTGCAGGTGGTGTTCCTGTTCCATGGGGAAGGACAACAGTGAACAAAAAACATTGCCCTCGCTGGGCTGTCATTCTAGTGTGAGTAGTCCAGAAATTCACAACCCCCCATCTGGCTGCCCAAGTCCTCTACTGCCTCAGATTTCACGAGCTGTGGTCACATGATCAGAGCATTGGTAAATAATAGAAAATCTCCCAAAGTAAGGAACATTTGCAAAATTTCTAGGCAATGTTATATGAAAGCACCTGACAGTGCCAGGTTACACAGTAAGCACTCAATAAAAAAATTAATTCCCTTACTACTTTCTTTGGCAAACGTCTCAGAGCCGGGGATCATACTTTCTCACTATGTCCAACATGATTTTCGTTCACGAACTGGATGGAGCCTATGGGCCATTTGAGCAGTGGACCTGGGAGACAGATAGTGAAGACTCTAGGGTACTAGGGTTGGAGTCCCTGAAACCTTCAGGGATTGTGGTCGTTCTTCAAGTGTTCTTTCAATCATGTTTGAAGATTTCTTTGGAAAACCTTTCCAGGTTGTTGTAGTTGGGAATGTGTTTTAAAACTTCACTCATGATGTTCCTTTTTTTGGGGGGAAAAAAAAATTTTTTTTAAAAAACCCCAAAAAAAAAAATTTTTTTTTTTTGGGGGGGGTTTTTTTAAAACCCAAAAAAAAATTTTTTAAAAAAATTTTTTGTTTTTTAAAACCCCCTTTTTTTTTTTTTTTTTTTTTTTAAAATTTTAAAATTTAAAAACCCTTTTTTGGGAAAAAAAAAAGGGTTTTTTTTTAAAAATTTAAAAAAAAAAAATTTTAAAAATTTTTTTTAAAAAAGAAAAAAAAAAAAAAAAAACCCCCTTTTTTGGTTTTTTTTCCCCCCCCTTTTTTCCCCCCCCCTTTGGGGTTTTTCCCCAAAAAACCCCCCCCCCCCAAGGTTTTCCCCGGGGGGTTTTTTAAAAAAAGGGGGGGGTTTTTAAAAAAAAAAAATTTAAAAAAAAAAAATTTTAAGGTGGGAAAAAAAACCCCCCCTTTTTTAAAAAAAAAATTTAAAAAAAATTTTCCCCCAAAATTTTTTCCCCCCAAAACCCCCGGGGGGGGGAATTTCCCCCTTTTTTTTTAAAAACCCCCCAAAAATTTTTTTTAAAAAAAAAAATTTTTTTTTTTTTTTTTTTGGGTTTTTTTTTGGGGGCCCCCCCCAAAAAAATTTAAAAACCCCTTTTTTTTTACCCTTTTTTTTTTTTTTTAAAAATTTTTAAATTTTTAAAAATTTTTTTTTTTTTTTAAAAATTTTTTTTTTTTTTTTTCCCCTTTTTTTTTTTTTCCCTTCCCCAAAAAAAAAAAAATTTTTTTTTTTTAAAAAAAAAAAAGGGGCCCAAAAAATGGTTTAAAAATTGGGGGGTTTTTTTTCCCCGGGTTTTTTCCCCTTTTTTTTTTTTGGGGGGCCCCCCGGGGGGGAAAAAAATTTTTTTCCGGGGGCCCAAAAAAACCCCCGGGGGGGAAAAAAATTGGGGGGCCCCCCAAAAAAAAATTTTAAAAAAAAAAGGTTTTTTGGAAAACCCCCTTTCCCAGGGCCCCAAATTAAAAAGGGGGAAAAAAAAAAAAAAAAATTAAAAAATTTTTTTTTTGGGGGGGGGAAAAAAAAAAAAAAAACCCCCTTTTTTTTAAAAGGGTTTTTTTCCCCCCCCCCCCCGGTTTTTTTTTTGGGGGGGGTTTTTAAAAGGGGGAAAAAAAAAAAAGGGAAAAAAGGGGGGGGGGAAAACCGGGTTTAAAAAAGGGGGTTTTTTTTGGGGGTTTTTTTTTTTTTTTGGGGGGGAAAAAAAAAAAAGGTTTTTTTCCCCCCCTTTTTTTTTTAAAAAAAAAAGGGGGGGGGGCCCAAAAAAAAAGGGGAAAAAATTTTCCCCCCAAATTAATTTAAAAAATAAAAAAAAAACCCCCTTTCCCCCCCCCAAAACCCAAAAAAAATTTTTTTTTTTTCCCCAAAAAAAAAAAGGGGGGTTTTAAATTTTCCCCTTTTTTTTTTTTTTTAAAAAATTTTTCCAAAAAAAAATTTAAAAAAAATTTTTTTTTTTGTTTTTTTTTTTGGGGGGCCCCCCCCCGGGGGGGGAAAAAACCCCCACCCCCCCCCCAAAAAAAAAAGGGGGGGGAAAAGGGGGGTTTCCCAAAAAAAATTTTTTTTTTTTTTTAAAAAAAAAAACAAAAGAAAGGGGGGGGGGGGGGAAAAAACCCCCCCCCCTTTTTTTTTTTTTAAAAAAAAAAAAATTTTTTTTTTTTTTTTTTTTTGGCCCCCAAATTTAAAAAAAAAAAAGGGGGGGGGGGGGGGGGAAAAAAAAAAAGGGGGGAAAAAAAAAGGGGGGGGGGGGGGGGGGGGGGGGGAAAAAAAGGGGGCCCCCCAAAAAGGGGGAGGGGGGGGCCCCCCAAATTTTTTTAAAAAAAAAAAAAAGGGGGGGGGGGGGGGAAAAAAACTTTTAAAACCCGGGGTTTTTTTAAAAATTCCCCTTTTTTTTTTTTGGGGAAAAAAACCCCTTTTTTAAAAGGGGGGGTTTTTTGGGGTTTAAAATTTTTTTAAAAAAAAAAATTTTTTTAAGGGAAAAAAACCCCCCCCCTTTTTTTTTTTTTTTTTAAACCCCCGGGAAAAAAAATTTGGGGGGGGGTTTTTTAAAAAAAAACCCCTTTTTTTTTTTTAAAATTTAAAAAAAAAAAAATTTTTTTTTAGGGAAAAAATTTTTTTTTTTGGGAAGGGGGAAAAAGGGGTTTTAAAAATTTTTGGGGGGGGGGGCCCCCCCCCTTTTAAAAAAAAAAAAAATTTTTGGAAAAATTTTTTTTTTCCCCGTTTTGGCCCAAAAAAGGGGGGGGGAAAAAAAAAAGGGAAAAAGGGGGGGGGGGGGGGTTAAAAAAAAAAAAAAAAAAAAAAAAAAAAAAAAAAAGGGGAAAAAAAGGGGGGGGGGGGAAAAAAAAAAAAAAAAAAAAAAAAAAAACCCCCCCCCCCAAAAAAAAAAAAAAAAAAAAAAAAAAAAAAGGGGGAAAAAAAAAAAAAAAAAAAAAAAAAAACAAAAAAAAAAAGAAAAAAAAAGGAAAAAAAAAAAGGGTTTGGGGGAAAAAAAAAAAAAAAAAAAAAAGGGGGGGGGGGAAAAAAAAACCCCAAAAAAAAAAAAAAAAAAAAAAAAAAAAGGAAAAAAAAGGGGGGGGTTTTTTTTAAAAGGGGGGGCCCCCCCGGGGGGAAAAGGGGGGGGGGGCCTTTTTGGGGGGGGGGGGGGGGGGATTTAAAAAAAAAAAATTTTTTTTTGGGGGGGGGGGTTTTTTTGGGGGCCCCGGGGGGGCCTTTTTTTTTTAAAAAAAGGCCCCCGGGGGGCCCCTTTTTTTTTAAAAAAAAAGGGGGGGGGGGGTTTTTTGGGGGTTTTTTTTTTTTTCCTTTGGGGGGAACCCCAAAAAAGGGGGGGGGGCCCCCGGGGGGGGGGGGTTTTGGGGGGAAAAAAAAAATTGGGGGGGGGGGAAAAACCCCAAAAGCGGGGGGGGGGGGGGAAAAAAAAAAACAAAAAAAAAATTTTTTTTTTTGGGGGGGGGGCCCCGGGGGAAAAAAAAAAAAAAAAAAAAAAAAAAAATTTGGGGCCCCCCCTTTAAAGGGAAAAAAAAATTTTTTTTTTAAAAAAAAAAATTTTTGGGGGGTTTTTAAGGGGGGCCCAAAAAGGGTTTTTTAAAAAAAAGGGTTTTTTTTTGGGGGCCCGGGGCCCCCCCCTTTTTTTTTTTTTTCCCCCCCCCAAAAGGGGGGGGTTTTTTTTTTTTCCCCCTTTTAAAAAAAGGGGGGGGGGGGGGGGAAAAAGGGGGGGAAAAAAAAATTTTTTTTTTTCCCCCCCCTGGGGGAAGGGGGGGCCCCCCCTTTTTTTTTTTCCCCCCGGGGGGAAAAAAAAAACCCTTTTTTTGGGGGCCCCCCCCCAAAGGGGGGGGGGGGGGAAAAATTTTTTTTTGGGGGGGCCCCCCCCCCAAAAATTTTTTTTAAAAATTTCCCCCGGGGGGGGGGGGGGGGCCCCCCTTTTTTGGGGCCCCCAAAACCCTTTTTTTTCCCCCCCCCCCCTTTTTTTTTTCCCCCCTTTTGGGGGTTTTTTGGGGAAATTTTTTAAAATTTTTGGCCCGGGGGGGGAAAAAAAAAAGGGGGCCCAAGGGGGGAAAAAAAATTTGGGGGGGGGGGAAAAAAGAGGTTTTGGGGGAAAGGTTTTAAAAAAACCGGGGAAAAAAAAAGGGGGGGAAAAAAAAAAAAAAAAGGGGGGGGGGAAAAAAAAGGGGGAAAAATTAAAAAAAAAAAAAAAAAACCCCCGGGGTTTTGGTTTCCCGGGGGGGGGTTGGGGGAAAAAAAAACCCCCCCCGGGGGGGGGGGGGGGGGGGGCCCCCCCAAAGGGGGGGGTTTTGGGGAAACCCCAAATTTTCCCGGAAAGGAAAAAATTTTTAAAAAAAGGGGCCCCAAAAAATTTGGGGGGGGAACCCCCGGGGAAAAAACCCCCCCCCCCCCCAAAAAACCCAAAGGGGGGGGCAAAAAAAAAAAAAAAAACCCCAAAAAAAAAGGGGGGGTTTTGGGGGGGGGGAAAAAGGGGGTTTTTTTTCCCTTTTTTTCCCCCAAGGGGGGGGTTTTAAAAATTTTTTTTTTTGGGGGGGGGGGGGGGGGAAATTTTTTTTTTTTCCCCCAAAAAAAAAGGGGGGGGGAAAAATTTTTTGGGGAAAGGGGGGAAAAAAAAAGGGGGGGAAAAAAAAAAATTTTTTTTGGGGGGGGGGGGGGCCCCGGGGGAAAAAAAAAAGGGGGGGGGGGGGAAGGGGGGGGTTTTTTTAAAAAAAAAGGGGAAAAATTTTGGGGGGGAAGGGGGGGGTTTTAAAAAAAAAAAAGGGGGGGGGGGAAAAAAGGGGGGGGTTTTTGGGGGGGGTTGGGGGGAAAACCAAAGGGGGGGGGCCGGGGAGGGGCCCCCCCCCCTTTTTTTTGGGGGGGAAAAGGGGGGGGGAAAAAAAAAAAAAAGGGGCCCCCCCGGGGGTTTTTTTTAAAAAAAAAAAGGGGAAAAAACCCCCCCCAAAAAATTTTTTTTTTAAAAAAAAAAGGGGGGGGGGGTTTTTTTTTGGGGGGGGCCCCCCCCCTTTTTTGGGGGGGTTTTGGGGGGGGCCCCCCCCCCCCCCAAAATTTAAAAAAATTTTGGGGGGGAATTTTTTTAAAAAGGGGGGGGGGGAAAAAAATGGGGGGGGTTTTTTTTTTTGGGGGGGGAGGGGGGGGGAAAAAAAAAAAAGGGGGGGGGGGGGGCCCCAAAAAAAGGGGGGGGCCCCCCGGGGGGGGGGGAAAAAAAAAAAGGGGGGGGGGGGCCCCGGGGGGGGGGAAACCTTTTAAAATTTTTTTTTTCCCCCCCAAAAAATTTTTTTTCCCGAGCCCGGGGGCCCCCCCCCCGGGGGGGGGTTTAAAACCCCCCAAAAAGGGGGGGGTTTTTTGGGGAAAAAAAAAAAACCTTTTTTTTTGGGGGGGGGGGGGGGGAAAAAAAATTTTTGGGGGGGGGAAATTCCCCGGGGGGTTTTTTAAAATTTTAAAAAAAAGAAAAAAAAAAAAAAAAAGGGGCCAAAGGGGGGGGCCTTTTTTGGGGGGGTTTTTTCACCAGGGGGGGGGGTTTTGGGGTTTTTTCCCAAAAAAAATTTCAAGGGGGTTTTTTTTTTTTTAAAAAAAAAATTTTTTTTTAAAAGGTGGGGGGCCCCCAAAAGGGGGGGGGAAACCCTTTTTTTTCCCAGGGGGGAAATGGGGGGGTTTTTTGGGGAAAGGGGGGGGGTTTTTCCCGGGGGTTTGGGGGGGGGGGAAAAAAAGGGAAAAGGGGGTTTTTTTTTGGGGTTTAAAACCCCCCGGGGGGGGAAAAAAAAGGGGGGCCCCCACCCAAAAAAAAAAAAAAGGGAAAAAACCCCTTTTTGGGGGGGGCCCCAAAAAAGGGGAAAAAAAAGGGGGGGCTTTTGGGGGCCCCCCCCCCCCCAAAAAAAAAAAAAAGGGGGGGGCCCAAAAGGGGGGGAAAAAAAATTTTTAAAAAAACCCTTTCCCCGCCCGGGGGGGTTTTTGGGGGGTTTTTTGGGGAAATTTAAAAAGGGGGGCCCCCCCCCCCCCCCCCCCAAAAGGGGGTTTTAAACCCCTTAAAAACCCCAAAAAGGGGGGTTTTTTTTTTAAACCCCCCCCGGGGGAAAACCCCCGGGGGGCCCCCCCCCATTTCCCCCTTTGGGAAAAGGGGGGGGGGGGGGGGGCCCCGGGGAAAAAAAAAAAAAAGGGTTTTTTTTTTGGGCAAACCCCCCCCCAAAAAAAAAAAAAAAATTTTTTCCCCCCCCCTTTTTTTTTTTTTTTTAAAAAAAAAAAAAGGGGGCCCCCCCTTTTTTTTAAACCCCTTTTGGGGGGGGTGGTTTTGGGGGCTTTAAAAAAAAAAAAAAAACTTTTTGGGGGGGAAAAAAAAAAATCCCAAAAAGGGGTTTTTTTTAAAAAAAAAAAAATTTTTGGGAACCGGGGGGTTTTTTTTTTGGGGAAAAAAAAATTTTTTTTTTTTTTGGGGGGGGGCCCCCAAATTTTTCCCCCCCCCCCAAAAAATTTTTTTTTTTTGGGGGGGGGGGGGGGCCCCCAAAAAACCCCCCCCCCCCCAAAAAAAACCCTTTTTTGGGGGAAAAATTTTTTTTCTTTTGGGGGGGGGAAAATTAATTAAAGGGGGGCCCCCCCCCTTTTTTTTTTTAAAATTTTGGGGGGGGGGAAAAAAATTCCCCCCCCAAAATTTTTAAAAAAAAACCCCCCCCCTTTTTTTTTTTTCCGACCCCAAAAAGCAGGGAAGCATTTTAGCAAACCTATCAGAGACCTGGCAAACCTTCCCCTCCCCCAACTAAGAGCAGCCCCGGTACCTTCTCCCAAAAATTTTCCCCCCCACCTTCTGAGTCTGGTTTTTCCAGTCTTCCCCCTCTGTTCTGCGCCCCCCCCCGGGACCTCCATAGACTCCATTCCCCCCTTATATTAACCCAAAACCCCCTTTTTGGGTTTTCCATAACCCCCGAACCCGGCTTAAACTTAAGTTCCCGGGAGGCCCCCATTAAAAAAACAAAAATTTCCCCTGGACTCCCAAGTTGACCCCACATTTTTTGCTCTCATGGGGGTCAAATCTGTCACCCCTTTAAAAATAAGTATAAACCCCCTTAGAGGCTTGTAAACTTTTAAGCAGTGTAAAAAAGCAAACAAAATCTGGGAGGGTTTTAAAAACGAGCAATTTCCCTCAAATCAGAATGCTGAAAAATTAAACCAAAATTTTTTTGATTTTTTGATTATGCTTTTTTTGTGAAACTAAAAAGCTGTTTGTAATGTGAATATGGAACTGACTGATCCCCGCTCCTGTGGTGTTATTTTTTTTTTTTACCATGGGCTATTTGACACACAGCTCCTCCACCCTCTTTTCTCCAAACTGTGGAACGTTTGGTCTTCAGATCATCTGCTCTTTAACTTGCATGGCACGTTATTCCACAGAGGAGGACGCGTGCTGTGGGTTTTTTTTCCATTTAGCTAGGACAGTTTAAAAGTATCCTGTGGTGGCCCCAAAAGCCATTGTAAAAAACCCCAAATGCAAATGCAGAGCCTGAAAAAAGCTACAAAACCAACCCAAAAGGGAAAACCCGAATTTTTTTAACAATTTTTTTAAAAAAGAGAACCCTCAAAAATCCAAATTTTAAAAAGAATTATAAATTTAACAATAAAAATTTAAACCCCATTTTAGAAACTCTAATAACAAAGAAGCTTTAATTTAAAAAAAAAAAAACCGGGTTTTAATCCTAACCACCCCTTTTTAATCTTAGAATCTTTTTTTTTTTTTTTTAAGTGATAGTCTCCACTCTGTCACCCAGGCTAGATAGAAGCCAGTGGCGCGATCATAGCTCCACTGCAGCCCGAAATTCCTGGGCTCAAGCAATCCTCCTGGGCCCCCGACTCCTGAGTAGATGGGACCCACAGGCCATGTACCCACCATACCCAGCTAATTTTTAAAATTATTTATTATTATTTTGTTTTAGAGACAGGTCTTGCTATGTTGCTTCAGGCTGGGTTTTCAAACTCCTGGCCTCAAGAGATCCTCTTTACCTCGGCCTCTCCAAAGTAGTGGGATTACAGGCATGAGCCACTTGCTCCCAGCCCTAGTCTTAGAATAATTGGGGCAAGTTATTTTATCTCCCTGAGCCTTAATTTTTTTTTACTGCAAAAATGGTAAGAAATTTTCTTACTTGTTAAAATTGAATAATACTGTATCTTTTAGGAAAGTTGTATTTTGCAGATGACATGTGCAATTGTTCCGTAAATGGTGCAGTTATTGTTACTGATGTCCTAAATTTACTTTTGGATTTGGTTAAGTACTTGCCCCAGTTCAATACAACCGTTGGTCCCAAGACAAAACTGGCCCCAAATCCCCTGCCCCCTAACCCTTTTGCTTTTAATACCTAGTTGGTAGTTTGTGATTTTTTCTTAGGGCTGCTGCCTACCTTTTTTTGGGCTGTAAAAGGGAGCGCTGTTCTGATGGATTTACACCTCTGTGGGAAAAATCACTCTATTCCTGGGTTAATTCCATTATATCCTCCTAAAAAACAATCAATTTAATTCCCCTATTTGGAAACTTCTGTCCATCCCCTATTCCTTCCCCCTGGGGTTCTTCAAATGGGGTTCCCTGTTGCAGGGAAAATTTCAGAAATGCCAATCCCATTCTTGGGCCTCATCCTCCACACTCATCGGGGGTTTGGGCACCCCCAAGCCTGTTTTAAAAACCCCACAGAGGGATCCTGAAGCAGGCTGAAGTTTGAGGACTGTTGGGTTGCAGAACCAAGTTTCCAAGTTCTTAGCACCCCCATTCAATGCTCTTTCCTGTTCTGTCCCCAGCCCTACCTTTCTAGCCTCTTTCCCTTGATGCTCCTGAAAGCCCTGATGCTCCCCCAGTGGTTGGACCTTTACTCTCTGTCTCCAACACAGGCCGTTTTTATTCTCTATGCCTTGGTACATGCAGTGTGTTTCCTCTACTGAGCATTTCTTCAAAAGGTTTCTCTTTTCTTGTTAACCCTTTTCCCTGGGTTGCTTCAAGGCTGAATTCTGTGGCTCTGCACCTTTTGTCATACTTGTATTACCCCGCAGTTACCAAGCTGGGAATGGGTCACTAACAATTACATTCTTGCCTCCTCACCCAGATTTTCATGGCCCCTTTGTGTTTGCAGCTGCCGATGATCAATCCTATCCTTTCTTCCCCTTGCCGTAATAAGAGAATTCAGATTTCCCAGCTCCTTTGCAGATAGGAGTGGTCATTGATGAGGGTTTCTTGGCCAATTTAGATGGGAGCTGATGGGTCCAGCTCCAGGTGGGGGGTTGGGGGGTTGGGGGAGCTTTTCTGATTTCAGCTGGCGGGTGCTCCGTGCTCTTTTTCCCTCCTTCCCCCTTATAATGAGCTGAGGGTGCAAAGTTCCACCTTGCAACCCATGCGGCAAACTTTTAAGGATGGAAGACGTGCTAAGGATTGTGGAGCAAAAAAATAGCAGGAGCCTGGGACATTTGGACATTTCCATGGCCACTGTACCAACTCTGGACCTTTTTCCCCAGACTACAGGTTACATGAGATTCAAATAAATCCCTTTCTTTATAGGAGCCATTTTTTTCTTCTCCAAGGTCTAAAAATGCATCTCAAAGGGAAGACTCTGTCTTATTCCATTGCTGAATTACCATGCCTGGCACCAGAAACCCTGACCCTTAGCAATGCTTAATAAATGTTTGCAGAGGAATGAAAGAATCAATCTTTATTATTTTCTGCAGCAAGAGGAACCCCGAGCTCATGGGATTGGGCCTAAAATTGCTTTCCTTGGAAACTCTGGAAAGCCACGAGGGCTTAAAAAAAAAAGGCAGAGCTTTTACCCTTTTATTTTAAAAATTTAAAATGTCACGTGTAAACTTTTGACTAGGATAGTATCATCCTAACCCATTGGAAAAGAAAATAGGTTGAAAAAAGAAGGGCCCCTTTTTGGGCCTTCTGCGAAAAATCCCTCATATTGCCCC
>JAKFHU010000386.1:0-12860 GCA_023783475.1 Daubentonia madagascariensis
ATAACAGGAAAAAAAAATAAAAATTCCCCTGTAAATTAAAAATCTAAACCCCCCCAAAGTAAACTGGGAAGTAAAATTTTTTGTTGACCTAAAAAAAACGTTTTTTAAATTTTTTTTAAAAGAAAAAAAGGTAGATTTTTTGTAAACCCCTTTAAAATTGGGAAAATTTAAATGTTTTTTCCCCGGGGGCCTTTTTTGGGGTTTTGGGCCCTTTTTTTTAAAAATTAAACCCCGGCCCCTATTCTCTTTACTTAGAATAAATTTAAAATTTTTTATAAAAGGGGAAAAATTAAAAAAAAAAAAGTTTGCAGGGGGGCCCTTTTAAATGAAGTCCCCCAAACCCCCTGGGAAACCTAATTTTAAACAAAAAATATTTTGAAAAAATTTTTCAAGTAAACCCAAAAACTCCCCAACAAGACAACCCCCCCAACATATCCCCAAATAAAAAGCCCAACCCCAAAAGGAAAAAAAATCACAAAATTTAATTTTGAAAAAAGTTAATTTTTTTTTTTTATACACTAAAACCTGGGAAAGGAAAAATTTTTTTTCAACCCCTTCCCCCCGGGAAAAGGCCCCCCTAGAAAACCAAGGGTAGGTCCAAAAAAAGGGTTTTTATTAAAAAGGGGTAATACATTAAAAAAAGTTTTTTTTTTTTTAATTTTTAATTTTAATTTTAAATTTTGGGAAAAAAAAAACCCAAAAAAAATTTTTTTTAAAACTTAAACCCCCCCTTTTGTGTAAACAAAAAAAAACAAAAGGGTTTTTCCCCCCCAAAATGTTTTCCCCCCTAACAGGGGTTTTTCCCCTTTTCCCGTGTTCCCCCCCCCGTTTAATCTTGGGTTTGTTTTAAAGGGGGCTTTTAAAAAGGGCATAAATAAAAAAAAGGGAAAAAAAAACCCCTTAAAAATTTTTTTGCCCATTTTCTTTTAAAGACAGTTTTTAAAATTATTTTCTAAAAATTTTTAATGAATAAACAGTTTGAAATTTTAAAATTTTTTAAAAACCCCAAAACCAAAAAAATGAAAATTTTTTTTTTCTTTAAACCCTTTTTTTTTTTTAGTTTAACAAGTTTTTTTGTTTTTTAAAAATTTTACTAACCCCAAAAAAAAAACAAAAAAAAGGAAAAAAAAATTAAAAAACAAATCACCCAATATCAGCTACCCGGGGGAGTAGCAAAAAAAGAAAAAACCAACCCCAAAACCCACATAAACTTTAAAAAAAATTTTTTTTTGGAAATGGCCCCCCCAAAAAAAAATATTTTTTTTAAATTCCCCTGATTTTTTATTTATAAACACTAGGGGGTTTTCCCTCAAAAAAACCCCATTTTGGGTTTTTGTTAATCCCTTTTTTTTTAAAATGGGAAAAAAAGGGCAAACCCAAATTTTTTTTTATGGGCAAAAAAATGAACCAAACCAAAAATTCATTTTTTTTTTTAAAATAAGTTTTTTAAAGAATTTTTTTTTTTTCAATCTTTCAAAAACCCCGGCCATAAGTTTTTTTTCCCCCAAACTTTTGGGGGGGAAAAAAGAAAAACCCTCTTGAAATATGGGGGGAAAAAAAGGGAAAATTTTTCCCCCCTGGGAGCTTTTTTTTTTAAAAATTTAAAAATATTTTTTACCCCCCTTTCCCCTTTTAGGGAATTTTAATTTTTAAAAAGGGTTTGGGGGTAATTTCCCAAGAAAAACTGGAATTTTTTTACAAACCCCTTCAGGTGGGTTCCTTTCCAAAAAAGCCCCCCCCTTTGGGGTTTTTTACTTTTTAAAGAAACATTTTCGGGCCCCCCTTTAAAAATTCCCCCAAAAACCCTTTTGACTTTTTTAAACTTTCCCCTCCCACAGTAAAACTAGGCCCCCCCCCCTGTCTTTACAAAGTTAAAATTCCCCCCAAAAAAATATTTAAAGGTTTTAAAAATTGCCCCCGAAAAAAAAATTTTACCTACATAAAAAATTTTTTTTTTAAATTTTTCCCCAATTTTTTTCCCCCGATGTTTAAAGCAAAAAAACAAAAAATTTAAAAGGGAACCCCTTTTTGGGAAAAAGCTTTTAAAAGAAAACAAAAATTCCAAAAAAATTTTATTATCAAAAGTTAAAAACTAAAGAAAGGGGGTGGTCCCACCAGAGAAAAAATAAAGTTTTCCCAACCCAAGGGGGCAAAAGGGTCCCGGGAAAAAAAAAAAAACCGGGAAAAAAAAGTTTCTTTTTTTACTTTTTTTTTGTTTTCAGACTAAAAATTCTATCTTTAATCAATAAAAAAAAGGGGAAAAAAAGGATTTCCCAAAGGGGGAAATTTTTTGTGAATTTTTCCCAGACTCAATTTAAAGGGAAAAAATTTTTTTCCCCTCTTTTTTTTGGGGGGAAAAACCCAATTGGCCAAACCCCCTTTTTTTTTTGTAGGCCCCCTTTTTAAAAACCTTTTTTGGTTTTAAAACAAATGGCACTTTTGGGGCCCTTTTACTGGGGAAATGTTTTTAAAACCCCTTGAAAGGCCCCTTTCCAAAAACCTTTTGGTTTCCCAAGGGCCCCCCCCTTTTTTTTTTCCCCTCTCTGGGAATTAATTTAAAATTTGGGGTTAAAATTTAAAAAAACCCCCCATTTTAAAAAATCCCCCAAAAATCAACTTTGAAATAACAACCTGCCCCTTTTTTAAAGGGCATAAAACCCAGTTTTTTGGGGGGGAAAAATGAAAAATTATAAATGGCCCTTCCTTTTTTTGGAATTAAAAGTTTTTTCCCCTCCCACCCGGAAAATTTTAAAAAAATCAAAAAAATTTTGGGGAAAATTCAATTTAAAAACCCATGGGGTTTTTAAAATATTTTTTTTTTATTTTTAGGAAAATCTTTTTTTTAAGTTATTAAAGGCCCCCCTTTTTTTAAAATTTTAAAGAGAATTTGGGGATATAATTTTTAAAATCCCCTGGTAAAAAAAGCACTAAACTCCTTGGGGGTGAGGGGGGCCTGTGTTTTTGTTAAAAACCCGGGGCCCTGCCCAATTTTTTTTTTTAAGCCATTTTTTAATAGCTATCCCCTTTTTTTTTTTTTTCCCCCCAAACTGGAAAATGGAAAATTAAAAAAATAAAATCTACTTCCCCAAAATTTTTTTCCCGATAGGGAAAAAGAGGGTTTACCCTTGTTTTTAAAATTTTCTTTTAAAAAAAATTTTAAAAAGGGGCCCCCGGAGCAAGCCATTTATAAAAACCCTTACCCATCATTTAAATTTTTATTATTGAAAAAAAACTGGGTGATTAGCCCCTGTGGGTTTTTCCTTTTTTAAATTTTGTAAGAATTTTCACATTTTTGGGCTTTTTTTTTTAAAATTCCAACCCCGGTATAAGAAAAATTTTTTAATTTAAATAAAATATTTTTAAAGTTTAATGAATTTTAGACTCATTATAAAATTTTTTAAATTAATTTTTTTTTAAAAAATTTTTTTTTTAAATACTTTTTTTGGGAAGGGGTTTTTTCTTTTTGAAATTTTTAAAAAATTTTGGGGCCTTGGGCCCGAAAAATTTTGAAGTTTTGGTTTTTTACTTAAGAAAAAAAAAAACTTAAAAAAAATGGGGTTTATTTTAATTTCAATTTTTTAAAAATGTTTTAAGGGAATTTTTAAAATAAAGTTTTTTTTATTTTAAACCCCGTTAAATGGACCTGGAAATTTGAAAACCGTCCCTTTTTCCCAATTTTGAGGGTTTAAATTAAACAAAGGAAAAAAATAAAGGGGGTTTTTTTTTAAAAAATTTTTTTTTCCAAAATTTAAAAACAAAAGTATAACAAAAATTTTTCAAAGTTTTTTTAAATTTAAAAGGGTTTTAAAAAAAACCCAGGTTTTTTGGGGAAAAATAACTTAAAAATTTAAAATTGGGGAAATTCCTTTAAAACTCCAATTTTTGTTTTTAATGCTTTTTTTTGGGAAAACAAACCCCTGGGGCCAAAAAAACTTTTCCAAAAAAGGGCAAGAAGCAAAAAACTTATATCCCCCTTTTTTTTGGGTTTTTTTTATTTTAAAAAAAATTTTAAAAAAAAACCCATTTTTTCCCCGAAAGCTCAAATGGGGGAAAAAACCAAAAAAATTTCCCTGTTGCCCCTTTATTTAGAGATTTCCCAACTGGTTTTCCCGGGGGTTTTTTTTTTTTTTTTTCCCCCGGGGCCCAAAAATAAATTTGATAATTAATTTGAAAAAATGGGTACTAAAAAATTTGGGGGGGGTTAACTTTTTCCCCTGAGTGAATTTATTCACCAAAAAGGGGGGCCCATGGTTGGGGAACCTAAAAGTTTTTTTAAGAAAAATTTTACTTTTTATTGGGGCTTTCAAAAAAAGGTTTTTTCAAAATGGTTTTTGGTTTTTTGGGTTTAAAGAATTAAAAGTCCCGAGACTTTTTTTTTTTTCCCCTTTGTGGTTTCTGTTTTAAAATTTTTTTATAAACTTCCCCACAGCTAATTTAAAAAAAGCTGGTTTTTGAGTCCCCCCTAAAACCTGTTCTTTTTTTTTTTTTTCCCCAACCCGTAAAAATCAAAATTTATTTTTTTTTAAACCAAAGGGAATTTTTTTGACATTCTTTTTTTTTGTTTTCCTACCCCGTTTTTGGAAAAAAAGGCCCCTTTTTTTTATTTTCATAAATACAAACCAAACCAAAACTTCCCAAAGGTTTAAAAAATTTGAAAATACTGGTCAAAAAACCCAAAAAACAAAAAAGGGAAAAGGGTTTTTAAATCAATTTTTTAAAAGTAAAGCCAAAATTTAAAATAAAAATTTTGTTTTTTATTTAACCTACCAAAGGTAAAAAAAAGGAAAAAAAATATAATAAATAAATTCCAATAACTAAAAAAATTTGTACTATGGGAAAGCAGAACTGCCTAATTGGGCCAAGGATAAGCAGATTTAAGAATATTAAAAAAAGCAAAACACAAAAGGGACTTTGGGCAATAAATATCAAAGAGGGAGAGTAACAATTTTTCAGAAAAACAAATTTACCCGACATAAGAATTTAAATTGTGGTTGTGAAGGAAATGGATATCAATTTTTTAAGAAAAAAAAACCTCAAATTAAAAATTTTTTTATAATAATTTCAATCACACTTTCCAAGAAAGTCAAAGGTACTGTTTTTTTACAAACCCTAAAATTTCTATAAATTTAAAATGGGGAAAAAAAAAAGTTATGATTCCCTTTTTTGGGGAAATGCAAAAAATTAAAAGGAAAAAATTAAAGAACAAGTTGAAAAAAACAAAATTTAGTTTAAACAAATGAAAATTCCTATTATTTTTAAAGTTGAAAATCATGAAAAAATTTGGAGCACAGAAAAATTAAGGCAATAAACCTCAAAAAGTAATCAAAAAGGTCAGGTTGGGTGGCTCCACGCCTGTAATCCCAGGACCTTCCGGGGTGAGGTGGAGGATCACTTGACGCCAGGTTTTTGAAACTGCGCCTGGGGGCAACATAGGCGAGGGCATGTCTCTATAAAAAAAAATTAAAAAAATTTCAAAAAAAAAAAGGCATTGGTAAGCAGCGCCTTAGGTCCCCCTTTCTTCCCGGAGGTTTAGGCAGTTTTTGCGGACTATGATGCGCCAGCCCCCCCCCCCCCCAGCTGGGCCGAGCAAGGAACCTGTTTAAAACAACAACAACCCAAAACAAAATAACCAATAAAAAAAAGTAAAATGCACTTTTATAAATCTAAGATGAAACTCTTTCAGTGGAAAAAAAAGGGGAAATAAAACCGCATTTGTTTTAGTCTATTATTTCCTATATAGTTGACTAGATTTTCATTTATTTTTTTTCCCCCCAAAAAAGAAAAGCACAGAAACAACACGGTAAAACTGAAGGGGATTTTTAAAAAAATTTTTTTTTATAACTGAAGCTGAACGACCTAAAAGGCACTATGTATAGAACTGTTGGCCTGTTGTGAATTCCTTTTTCCTTATAATATGCAATACAAACCCCTTTGGAATTCCTCTTTCCTAAATTAGAAAAAACTGGTGGAAGTTTTGGTGACTACAGTGGTTTACATATAAAACAAAGGCAACTATTTTCAGAAAAATTTACATAACACAATGTCAATGATTTTTTCTGAGTTGAAAAAAAAATATTATACAACTCCACCCAAGCAAAATTCATTCTGCTTTTTTATTTTTGTCTTTCAAATCATTAAATACTAGGATTCCTTGTTTGGTTTATTTTCCTATTCAATTAAGTAATTTACATTATCAGAAATTCTTTTTAAAAGTATTTAGCCTAAACATTTCTTAGTCAATTCTGGCATTCTATGTCAATTAGCAAGGTTGCAGAACATGTTAAATTTTAATTAAAAATGTCCCAAAAAAAATTTCAAAACTCTTACCTTGGCTAAATTTCGTGGAGGGAATAGCTGCCCAATGCTGCATTTGCAATATCTTCCCAGTTTTTCTTCTTTTAAATAGCAGAAATAAAGTTTTAAAAATTAAATTCATAGAGGTTTTTTTTTTTCGAAGATCCTAAAAGTACAATGAATATTTCATTTTTTTAAAGGTTTAAAAAAGAGACCATGAATATAATTTTTTACTACCCATAAGGAAAGGTTTTTGGAGGTTGAATAATTTTAAAAAACAGTTTTATATAAAATCAAAATAAAAAAAGATCCTAAGAGAGAACAAAGTTTTATGAAGAAGATCGTTTATCTGGGTAAACAGGTATAAATGAAATATATAATAATTAAAATTATGAAATTATAATTATATGATCAACAAAATCCCCTAATTATAGCGTAGCCCAAACCCGCTTTGATATAGTCTATCTGCATTTTTTTTTAAAAATAACCCAGAGAGTAGCTCTCTAATGTAGTAAAAAATGCTGTTATATTGGCAGACATTATCTTCCTACTGTTTGGTCGTGTGTGATAACACCAACAAATACTTCCTTCACTGCACACAGACATTATCATAATTCCAATTACCAATTCCCAGAAATTCCTGTCAATCACTTAAAAGTAATGGAATTTTTAAGGTATGCAAAGTCATTAAACCAAATATTCTTTATCTTACTAAACTCTAGGCAAATAGAGATATAATAACCATATTTTCCTGAAATCTAAGAATGACATTGACTGTAACAGGCACCATCATTTTATGTACCATTAAGAAAGAATTAACTCCTGCCAATAAATTTTATGACAATCAATTTTTTAAGAAGCATCTGATTTCAGAGATGTTTAAAATGTGGAAAAACTGAGGAGTTGGAGCCTGAGTGAAGGAAGGCAGCTAAGCACATGGGCAGTGGTTTCAACAAAGGCCAGGAGACTGGGTATATATCATAGGATCGAGAAAATCAGTAACACGTTCAGGATATTGCGGAAACTGTCAGAGTAAGTGTAGGTAAAATTTGTAAAGGGAAAATAAAAAGAGGAAAGCTAGAAATAGAATCCTGTGTTGCTCTGAAACTAAAACAGTTTTTTGGGGGTTCATTATTGTGGTAGGGGAGGATGATGAGAGGGAGAGTTATAGAAATAAATATAGCTTTTATAAAAGTATATGTGTGTGTGTGCATACATAACATTTCTAACTTTGTTCCATTGAAAAAAGATTTAAGAACACTCACATCCTAGTCGCAATGAGTATACCTAATGCCCCGATCCACCTGGATTTCTAAATACCATCTCTACCAAAAACAAAAGCAACCAGGACCTCCGTAGACAAAAGGCTGAAATCCCTGGCTGGGACAGAGAAAGCACAATCCCCAGACTATACTAGATATTTTCTTGTGCAAGAAAGTAAGGAAGGGTGGTCAAGAATGAGTGGACACATTTCAAAAGGACACACAAAATTTAGCAAGGTTGTAGGATATAAGATAAATAATAAAAATCAATTGGATTTTCTGTAAAAATTGCAATGAACAATCCTAAAAAATGGAATTAGAAAAAAATTCCATTCATAATAGCAATAAAAAAAAAAGAAAGAATAATTTAACAAAGGAAGTACAAAATTTATATTCTAAACATTATAAAACATTATTAAAAGAAATTAAAGATTTAAAATAAAGGGGAAGGATGTCCCATGTACATGGATCAGAAAATTTAATATTGTTAATGGTAATACTCCCCAAATTGATCTACAGATTCAATGCAATCCCTATCAGAACCCTAGAGGTGGCTTCTTGTAGATACCAACAAGCTAATCCTAAAATTCATTTGGAAACTCAAGGGACCCAGAAGAAATGCCCAAAACAATCTGTAAAAAGAAAGGTTACACAGTTGGAGGACCCAATTTCCAAATTTTCAAAAACTGTGCTACAAAGCAAAAGAGAAATCAAGACTGTGTGGTTACAGGCATATGGATAGACGTAGAGATCAATGGAATAGAATTGAGGAGTCCAGAAATCAAACCAATGGGTCAATTGATTTTTTTTTCAAAGGCTGCCAAGACCATTCATTAGGAAAGAACACTTCTAAAAAAAAATGGGGGAAACAAAAACCCAAAAAAAATAAATTTTGGTATTTGCCAAACAAAAAAAAAATTTAAAAAGGGAAAAAACCAAAAAATTTAAAAGGAAAAAACTTAAAAAATCCAAAAAAAAAAACAAAAAAAACCTTAAGAAAAAAAAAAAGCTTTCAAATTATCCCCAAAAACAAAAACAAAAAAAAAAAAGGAAAACCAAAAATAAAATTTTAAAAAAAAAAAAGGCCCAAAGGGGAAAAAAAAAAGGGGGAAAAAAAAAACAAATGGGGGGAAAAACAACCCAAAAACCGGGAAAGGGGGAGAAAACCCCCAAAAGAAAAAAAAAAAAAATTTTAAAAAAAACCCCTTTTTTAAAAAGGGAAAAAAATTCTGCAGACTTTTTCCCCAAAAGAAACCCCTGGCCCCTAACAAAAAACCCTTTTTAAAATAACCCAAAAAAGAAATTAAAAATTTTAAGAATCAATTTTATCCCATGGGAAAAAGGCTAATAAAAACAGCCCAAATCAAAATTTGGGAGAAAAACTAACCCCTAAAATGTTTTAAAAATAAGAAGGGTTTGCAAATTTTGGAAAAACCCCCCCCCTGCATAAAACCAAAAGGGTTTAAAACAGTTTCATTGCCCCCAATTTTTAAAAGGTTTTTTTAAAGGGGAGAAAAAGGGAAAATAAAAATGTTTTAGGAAATTTAAAAGAATAAAAATGAAAGTTTTTATTAAATACCCCCAAAAAAAAAAAGAAAAAAAACAATTTTTTTTAAACAACAAAAAAACCCAAAATTGGAAAAAAAAAAAAAAAAAAAAAAAAAAAAAAATATAAAAAAAAAAAAAAAAAAAACCCTTGCTTTCCCCTAAGAAAAAAAACCAAAAAAAAAAAAAACCCCTTGAAATATTTAATTAAATAAAAAAAAAAAGGAAATAGGAAAATAAATGAAAATAAAAATATTTTACCCTTTGAAAAAGGGGGTGGGGGGGGAAAAACAAAAAGGGGCAAAGCCCTTTTGGGGGTTAATCAAGTTCAAATTTTTGCCCTTTGGGGGGTTTTGTGGGGCTTGGGGGAAAATATTTAAAAAAATGAAGGTTTTTCATATTTAAAAAAAAAAGGTTTCTTGGGGGAAAAATGAAAAATTACTTTTAATAAAACTTAAAAAAAAAAAGGGGGGGGAAAAAAAGGGGAATGTCCCTTTTTCAAAAAAATTTGGGGGGTTTTTAAAAGGGTAAAAAAAAAACTGGGTTAAAAGGGAAAAGGGAAAAAATTGAAAATTTTCACAAAAATTTTTTAAATAGTTTGTTAAAAAAGGGGGGAAAAAGAAAGGGGCTGGTTTTTAGAGACGGGGAAACAACCAAATCCTCCCCTTTTTTTCCCCTTTTTTTAAAAAAAAAACCAGATTTTTCTTTGAGGGGGGAAACAAAAATAAAAAGAAAACTTTCCCGCCCCCCTTTTTTATTTTTTTCTAAGCCCCAAACGTTTTTGGGGAAAAATTTTTTTAAACCTTTTTTTTTTTCCCAAAAATAAAAATAAGGCGGTTTTTTTTTCCCCCTTTTCTGGCGGAACAAAAGGGGGTGTTTTCCAAAATTTTTGGCTGCCCCTTAATTGAGAACCCAAAAAGAAAAAAAATGAAAAACACAAAAAAATGAACAAAAAAATGGGAAACGGGGTTTTTTTAAATTTTTAATTGCCCACATGGCCTCCTTTTCTCAGTTTTTTTATTATTCAGGACAAAAAAAACCCTACTTTTAAAGCAATATAGTCGGCTTTCGTTTTTTTTTAAAAACCCAAACCCCTGTTTTACGAGTACAGTAGTCCTCCCTTATCCGAAGGGATACATTCCAAGACCGCGGGGGTGCCCCCGAAAAAAGCAGACAGTACCCAAAATCGTTTTTGCTTTTTTTATTACATAAAACTATGAAAAGCTTGTAAAAAATTAAACAGAATAAGAGATTTTAAAAATAATAAAAATAAAATGGAAAATTACAAATTTTCTGTAAAAACTAATGGGCCCCCTTCTTTCTCTCAAAATACTGTAATATTTTTTTGTATTGGTAAAAATGTTCAACCATAAACCAGATGACCACGGGGGGAACTAAAACCCAAAAGGAAAGTAAAACCACAGATAAAGGGGGACTTTTAAACCTTCCTTGGGCCCAAAAAGTTTTAAAAACTTTCAAACTACTTTTTAAAAATTCAAAGATAGTCTCAAAAATCAGGGTGGGAAACGGGGGGAATTTCTGATTCTTACACTGAACATTTAAAGATTATTTTTTTAAAAAAAAAAATTTGTTTTTCCCAAAAACAACCAGGAAAATAAAAACCCCTATTTCCGGCACATTCGTCAATATTTTTTTTCAGTTGGCATTTTCAAAATACACTGCGAAAATCTGGAATAGGATCTCGTCAGAGTGAAAAACTGAAGACATAAAAAACATAAAACATTTTTTTTTTTTTAGTCACTTACCTAAGAAAAATGTTTAAAACACATTTCCAAACGAGACTTCACAGCTCAAGGACCTGAACCCGGGGCTCTAATAGCTCTTGCTGCAAATAATCAGTTGTTAACCCAGCTTTTTCCTTCGTCAGTGTTAATAATTTTATTAGTAAATCCAATTCCATTAGTCTTCACTATCCTATTTTTTTTATTGTTCTAAGGAATACAAAGAGAAAAAATTTTAAGACCCCTTACGATTTTCAATTTGATAGTTTTCTTCTTTCAATTAGGGAAACCATTTTTCCCCTCAAAAATCCCAATATCAACACAAAAATCTTTTTTGTTTTTTTGTTAAAAATTTTAACCCCGCTTATATCAGGAAATAGAATAACATTTATTTCTACAATTTTTGCCTTTCCTTAGTCTCCCGCATAATTAGAAAAAGGAGGAGGAGGCCCCTCCCGGGCCCGTGGTCTGCATAAAATTTTCTCCCACTGGGTTGGCTGTGCTACTGCCCTGGAAGGATAAGTGAGGGTGCCTAGGTTTTTTTTTTTTTTCCCCTTTTTTTTTTTTTGCCCGCCATTTTCCCCCCCCCAGGTTGCATCTTTTTAAGTTCCCTTTTTTTCAAACCACATTTTTGGGGTTTTGGGAAAACTAAATTTTTTGGGTTTTTTTTACAATTGGGCCCCCAAACCCCGTTTGTAAGTATAAAAATACAAAACATTCTCCCGATTTGCTGCCGTATTCTAGCAAAGGGAGAATGGTTTTTGGGGCAAGGTGCCCCGGAAATTCCCGACCCCCCTGCTGGGTAATCTTTTCTATTTTTTTGGGGGGCAGCAGAAACAGGTTTTTTTGGCAGAGAGAATTAGCTCTAAAACGGTGCTTTTCCCACCCTGAAAAAAAGTATGAGTTGGCCCTCCTTGTAATCATGTTACTGACCCAAAAATGGTTCGCAGACAAGAGTACAGAATGAGTGGTCAAGAACCCCGGAAAACAGCTCCACTAAAAAACTATTTTTGTACAATCTGGGACAACATTTAAAAGTTTTTTTAAACCTTAGTTTTTTTCATTAGAAATAAAGTAAATTACCTTAAGCACTAGTAAAGGTGCCAATGGCAACCAATGCTTTTAAAAACTACTTTTTCCAAGGATGGATCAAGCTAAATTCAGTCAATCTATAAAAATTTTAACACATTCCCAAAGCAAATCGTTTGAAGTCTGCCCCATAAAATAAAGAAAAAACCGTCAAATCCCATATTTCAAGAAATTTAAAGTGCTATCAATTTTAAAAACATATATGTTAATTTTTATATTTTCGAGAAAGGGAAAAAAGGTGCCAAATAGACATGCCATCAATTATAAAAACACTTAAACAAAATAGGGAAAAGGGATTTTTTCCCCAAAACGTAAAAAAGCCCAAAAATTTTGACAAACCTACAGCCAACTCATACAACGGGGAAAAACTGAAAGCCCCTTTTCCCCCTTAGATCTGGCGGCAGAAAAAAAGGATTTCCCCTTTCATTTTTTTATTTAACATATGTGGAAGTCCCAGCCGAGCAAAACAGACCCCGAAAAAGAAATTTGGGGGGGAAACCAAATGGACCGAAGAGGTCAAAATATCACCTTTTTTAGAGATAGGATCCCTTTTTTCAGAAAAACTCCAAGACTTGCCATGAATTACTCAATTTTTTAAAAAGTTCAGCAAATTCAGTAAAAAAAAATCATCAAAATTACTACCAAAAATACCCCAAATGAGAACCAAATCAAGACTCGATACCTTTCACAAAACAAAAAAAGAAAAAAAATACTAGGAATAAATTTTTTTAAAAAAGGAGGTCAAGGATTTGGGGACAGGGAAACTCAAACACTGAAAAGGGAAAATAGGAGGATGCAACAGATGGAAAAACTATACCACGCCACGGGGGGCAGAATCCAACAGTAAAAAAAGTTAACGCTAACCCAAGGTTTCCAGACAAAAACAATCCCACATCAAATTACCAGAATTTCCAACTTTTACTACAAA
>JAKFHU010000389.1:0-29776 GCA_023783475.1 Daubentonia madagascariensis
GGAGTCTTTGAATCCACCTATAACCTGTAAGACCCCCACCCCCGCTTCGAGATGACCCGCCTTTTCGGGCCAAACCAACGTATGCCTTCCATGTATTCATTTATGACTTTACCTGTAACTCCCATCTCCCTAAAATGTATAAAACCAAACTGGCCCAGCCACAGCGGGTCCACTTGCTCAAGGCTTCTTGGGTGTGGCTCCAGGTCATGGTCCTCAAATTTGGCTCAGATAAACCTCTTTAAAATTATTTTACAGAGTTCGGCTTCTTTTCTGTGGACAAAGCGAAGGAGGCGCGGAGACGAAGGCGGCGGCGGGCGCAGAGAGGAGGGCGAGAGGCGTCATGGGCCCCTCCCGGCGGCTGAGGCGGCGGGTGGGCTGGCCTGGCGTTCCACAGCGCAGACCCCGCTGAGCTCTCAGGGAGGCGGCGCGGCGGCGAGAAGAAAGGCGGCGCATCCGAGAGGTGAGCGAGACGGCCGTGGCCCGGCCGGGGCGCTGCTCCCCGCGCTGGCTTCGCACGGACCCCGGTCGGTGGTGCCTGCGGCGCCCGTCGCAGGCAGCTTTAGTTCTTGTGGGTGGCGGTCGCGCTGCTTGGCAGAGCGGGAGGCTGGTCGGGGCCCCGCTGGACGCGCCGCGGTCGTGATCCCGCCCTCCCCGGGCCGCGCCTCCGCGCCGAGTAGGGGGCTGGGGGCGCTGACTAACGGCGGCGGGGGGCGCTGGCGCCTGGGCTCTGGGACCGGCCCTGGTCGCTCGGAGGGGGCGAGTCCGTGTCCCGGGACTCGCGGCCAGGATGTGTGGCAACTTTGGAGGAGCGGCCTTGTGGGGTTGCGCGCTGTGGAGTGTGGAGCTTCCCACGCCGGGGTCGCAATTGCCGCCAAGCGGGAAACTGTTCACTCTCTGCCCCCAAATGTATCTAAAATTCATTTTAACGCAGAGTTCTTGGAGGGAGGGTGGGGTGGATCACATGCTTAAAGCAGCACTTAGCAGCAGATGAAGGAATTTATTTTATACTATTGCTAAGGACTTGGAGATAGTACTAATTCCTTGAAGCGGTTTTCTCCAATAAGCCGAATCACCTCTCACCTCTCTCCTTTTAATTTTTCAACACCTGTGTTATTTTCTTTGGAAACTTATTTTTCCTTTAACTTTTTTTCTCCTTCACCTTCCCAAAGAGCCTGCTAGCCAACACCTGTGACCTTATTTTCTTTAACTGTTGTTGCAAATGACAACATTGTGAATGGTCACCTTGCTTGACCTTTTTGGATCTGTGGTGGTGTGTTAAACTGACCTTGTTTAAATGATCTGCTTGAATTTGAGCCCGTTTGTCTCGCTATTGCTAGTGCTGAATCTTCTTGCCTACTTGTGTCTGGGAATTTAACTTTGGGGAGGAAGAGAGTGAATATGAATAAGTGAAAAATAAGATGGTGTGTAATGGCACCTTGTATTTTAAACAGTACACTAGAATTTACCACTCCAAAACAGCTTTATAGGCTGTGGGAGCTCACATGGCCATTGATCAAAAAGTTTTGAAGCCTTTTTTTTTTTTTTTCTTTTTTGGTAATTGCTGTTAAGACAGTTATGTAAGACAGTTATCATCACAGGCTTTAGAATGTGATGACTTTTAGAATAAAATATACAGAAATTGCTTCATACTTCAGACCAGTGATTTACTCCAGTCGTCTTGCTTTAAACAAAATATTTGAACAAATGCTGTTGAGGAAACTGAGCCTTTTCTAGGTCTAGGTGACTTGCCCAACACACTACAGTTATGAGAGAAAGGACCAGGTTTCACGTGCATGTGACAGTGCATGAGAGTGTGATGTGACTCTCTAGGTACATTGTGTGGATGTATATACTTTTACTAGGCAGAGTTGGATTATGTGGAGATAGAAGTGTTAGGACTAAACAAATGAAAATATGACTTACTGAAATGAAATAAAAAATTTTATTTGCTCTCAACTTTGGGGGAGACAAAATTTTTTCTTCCATAAGATTGTCTGTAGTAAGTTAAACACCACAGCATCATAAAGCAATGTCTGATGGAGCTAACTGCCATGTTTTAGACCAGTAGTTTCCTTCAATTATTTTAATCTAAAATTACTGAAAATGAAAACTACTGTTTGGGAATAAAGAATTGTCATTTGGTTTCTAGTTTTATGAAAACACAAACTCAAAGATTTAGACGTTTGTAGTGATAGAAGGAAAAAAAATAGTGTTGAATGCTAATGATGTGATTGGCACTGTGCTTTATATGTGTTGTCTCATTTAATCCTCACACCAAAATTGCGAGGTAGATATCACCATTTTATGAATGAGGAAACTTAAACCTTGAAGATGAATGTAAACACATTGCCAGCCAGGACTTGATACAGGTTTGTCTGACTCCAGTTTGTGTTCTTATTGACACTGTGCTCTACTTTTCCCTCTTTCCCCTTAACACTCTTTCATGGTATTGTGACTTGGAATGGGCCTTTGATGTTGATTTAATAATATAGGGAGACATAATTGCTACCCCAAATTTATAACCACTACACTAGTGACTGATCATGTTGACATAGTAGAGCTAATTGGCAGAATCTTTCTTAGTATTTGTGATTCTTATTTTGGTTATGGGTCAAAAACTTCCTTAGGTTCCACATAAGAATATTCTTCATGCTGGTCAAAAATCCAGTTTTAAAGCACTTCAGTATTTTGGAGAAGACAGTCACTTACACATCTGTAGTCAAGAAGCAGTGTGTAAGCTGAATGCAGTGGCATGTGCCTATGGTCCTAGCTACTCTAGAAGCTGAGGCAGGAGGATTGAATCCAGCCAGGGCAAGATGGCGAAACCCCATGTCAAAAAATAAAAAATAAAAAGTAGTGTGTAGCAGAACTACAGTGTATAAAGAACACAGGCACTGTAGATTTCTTATCAGATATTATATTTTGAGATTATCGTTGGCTTTAGCATAAGATTCTAGTATTGTTCAAGGCTTCTTGATGCTCTGTAAAGCCAGCATTTCATGAATAATTTTGTTAGTTTTAGGGGGAAAAGACTAGTGGATCAAAACTGATTGCTAGTCTATTAGAACCTCTCAAACAATTGTATATGTGAATTAGCAGCTAAAATAAATATTGAAGGTCTCAAAAAGCCAAAATTCCCACTAGGTAGTACTAGTTAGAATATTATGATTGTTTGTAAGTGAGAGGAATGCAAATAGATGTTGGAAAATCTGGCAAAAGTAAGAAAGAAATGAAAAGATTTACATTGGTGTACATCTTTATTAGGGTTCTGAAGCTATAATCCAGATGGTTGTTGCTTGTCTCATGCTAAGGAAATAGATTTAGGGTTGATGGCTTCCCTCACTTTACCTTTTTAATCTTGGTGAGATTTTACTACATAAAACATGGTTTTGATTTAGTACCTTGCATATTAATGGGCAGACTTTAAAGATATTTGCAAAAATGTAAAACAGTCTCACTTCTCACTAAATTTTACTTTGTTTTTAAAAATAGTTTTCATAAAAATGTCATTTGTTAACATGTGATAGGTTTATTTTATTGAGTTCATAAATATTTTTAACGTTCTCAGTTCTAATTTGATTTTGATTGATTATTGATAGCTATAACTCACATAAACAAAAGCTCCTTGAGATACTGCGTGTAAAAGGGTCCTGAGATGGTCACATTTGACGTTTGCTGTTTTAGTGTATTAGGGAGGGCTTGGGAGTGGAGAGTATAGGTGAGGAGGTTAACTTGGGAAAAATGATAACATCTGGACCCAGCAACATAACATTACGAGAATGAACATTAGATCTTGGTCTTGTCAGTGATACAGATTCTAGAGAATGAGGCAGTAACAGAATAGAAAGACTGCAGCTTTGGAGCTAGATTGCCCCAGGTTCGAATCCCAGCTCTATTCCTCACTAAGCATGTGTGACCTTGGACAAATTATTTAAACTTTGGGTTTCAGTTGCCTCATCTATAAAACAAAGGTAACTCATGGTTGCTGTGAGAATTAAATTGGGATAATACGGGGAAATTATAAGGAAAGCACAAACTTGAATCAGACTTGGGTTAAAACAGTACCAATTGTGACGTTTAGTATCTCTATGGCCTCAGGAAAGTTATTTATTCTCTGGGTCTTGCTTTCTTTATGTAAGGAGGGTAATAGTATCTACTTATGAGAGTCTTGAGGGTTAAATGAGATGATGCATGTAAAGTGCCTGCTAGGCCTGACAGGCAGTGGGAATGCTCAAAAAATGTTGGCTGTCATATGCCTAGTGCAGTGCATGGCAGATAGGTGCTCAACACGTTTTTTCCATTATCCCCATCTGTTTGATGTTTGCTCTTATTTTGCCATAGCGGGTCACTAAGATTAAGTTTATGCAGTTTAACCATTAAGTTTGTTCCCTTGCTGCTTATCCCAGGCTATCCTAGAACCAGTATTCTCAGTTCTCTTGGATACTAAGGTCCTTTCTTTTCTGTTTTCTCTAGATTTTGCTTTCAAGATTAGAAGCCTAGATACTAGTTTTTCTTATTCTGGGTAAGATGGGCACTGCTGCTGTTGCTTCCTTTGCCCTCTTACAAAATGTTTGCTTTTTTGCTGTCACAGCTTTGCCTTTTGCATTCATATAAGCATCCCCTGAGTGCTTACTATTTGCCAAGCTCTGCAGTTTTAAAAATATTTAAAGTATAAGTGCACAGAGCTGGTACTATAGAAGGTGAGTGAGATGAAAAGAAACTAAGGTGGGACTAATGAATACAACTGTTGACATTTTTTAAGCTTCAGAATAGCTCACAGTGAGCAACAGTAAACTCCTGTGTTTCAGAGGGATAAGGAAGAGGGTTATAATGGCCCTTTTGAAGTTGTGTATCTGAGTTGGCATTTGAAGGATGACTAGGGGGCTTTTGGTGTCTGGGGCATTTCAGGCAGAAGCAATAACATCAAGAGGTGAGTGGGAATTAGGGCAATCCATGATGATACTAGAAAGGCATACAGGGACAAGTCAAAAATCCATCTATTTGCTTTGTAAATGAGTCTGGGTTTCCTCTGGTTTTTTTTAGTTCAATACATCTTTAAGCCTCTTTTGTATCAGGTTCAGTGCCAGGTTCCAAGGGTACTGAGATGAAGGAGATGTAGTGTTAGGACTGTGAAGTAAGTACTTGTGTGTTTGGGACAGTCAGTTTAGCCAGTGTCTAGGATGGATTAGAGAGGGGGAGAGGAGTAGAAGAAAGAATATGGATCTGAGACTGTTGGATTAGGAGGTAAAATGGGCTAGGGTTGGAGACTGGATGTGAAGGCTGGGATTAGATGGGGAAGAGTCAAGGAAAATACTCATACTTTTGGCTTGGAAAACTGGGTAAGGATCATGAGAGGGAGGGCAGATTTTAAATTCAAGATGATAATTCATTTTTTGATAAGATCTTTTTGATACCTTTTTTTCTGCTAGCTTCTTTTTTTCCTTCTTTCTTTTCTTGCTTTTTTTTTGTGAAACTGGGTCTCACCATGTTGCTCAGGCAGGTCTTGAACTCCTGGGCTCAATCAAGCAATCATCCCACCTCAGTGTCCTTAGTAGCAGGGATTACAGGCACAAACCATCATGCCTGACTCACTAGCTGCTTTTTATTCTGTCTCCCTTCTATGAAATTCAGATACTTTGCTCTGAGAGATTATCATGGGTTATAAGATACCTGCCATAGTACCATCAGTTGTTTATAATAGAAGTAGTCTCAACATTTACAGTTAGAATTTAAGTTTTGCTTTGTAGATAAGAGTAGTCCTTTTGCAGAGGTTTTGTTGTTTTATTTCCCACAAAGTCACTAGTGACAGACATTTGCCACTAAGGATGGCTCCTGGATGAGGTTTATCATCTGAAAATTTGTTTAGAGACAGGGTCTTGGGATTTTGTCTAGACTGGGGTGCCGTGGCTATTTACAGGCACAATCATAACACTATAGCCTCATACTCCTGGGTTCAAGCAATCCTTCTGCCTCAGCCTCCTGAGTAGCCGTGACTACAGGTGCATGTCACTGTGCCTGACTCTAATCTGTAAACTTTTAACTGTCTAATATGTGGTGGTAACCTGGCTAGAAAGAGAAGGAAACAAATGTGATGGCATTGAGAGGCAGGATGCTGTGGGTTTACAGTGAGAGTGGCAGTACCTCAACTGAATTTAGGCTATGAAAAAGGCATGGGACCATGGTCCAAGGAAGCCAACTCATTCTATTTACACTAATGTCACATCATATTTTTAATTTGTGGAATCAGGTTTAATAAAGTTGGCAAAAACAAAAGGTGAATTTTTTTTTTAAGAGACAGGGTCTTGCTCTGTTTCCCAGGCTGGAGTGCAGTGGCACAATCATAGCTCATTGTAGCTTCCAACTCCTGGGCTCAAGTGATCTTCTCACCTCAGCCTACCCAGTATCTGGTACTATAGGTGTATGACACCAGGCATGGATAATTAAAAAAAAAATTTAGAGACAGTGTCTCACTATGTTGCCCAGGCCGGTCTTGAACTCCCGGCCTCAAGTAATCCTTCCACCTTAGCCTCCCCAAGTGCTGGGATTACAAGCATGAGCCAGTATGCCTGGCCCAGAAGGTGAATATTTTAAAAAGTGGTAGGCTTGCCATCCCAGCCATAATTTAAATTTTAAATTCCAGGATATTTCCATTAATTATTGTGTTTATATGACATTTCCAATGTCTTACAGGTTTTGGTAGAGACAGAATACAATAAATTAGTGTTTGTTGTTACCCAAAATTTTTAATGTGTCTGTGAGTGAATTTTCATTTGGATTATATTCAAAGAGGGAGTAATTGGGGGAGGGTGACCTTAGGGCCTTGGCTTTTTTTTTTAATATTGGAAAATAGAAAGGTTATTTTTTGATGTATGTTTGTAATTTGATTTACTTTCTTTGAATATTTCTTTGTCCATTTTAAAATGTTATCATTTTCCTACTTCCCGTTCTACCAAAAGCATGGCTTGGAACTCATTTCTATTAATGTATTTTGAAATTTGTAGACTTTTTTGTTAAGTTGTCCTCTCACTGTAAGGTATGAAAATAATGAGCTGTAATAAAGACATAGGATTATTGGACATGAGTTATATTTTATTTTAGTCTACTCCTGATAGCTGTGGATTTCAGAATTTTACACAGTAAAAATGTGGTGTGTACAGCAGGGAGTACTGAACTTATACCATGTTATAGAGGCTGTAACATGTGATCTGAGTTCCTGTGAAGGGGGAGTGGGAGTTTAGGGTGAAGGTTGTCTTTGGTAAAAGGATTAGCATGTACTGAAAGACTGTGTCTTTGCAGTAGATCTACTCTGAATAAGTTAGGGCTTTATAAGGTGGCATGTATGGAAGTGGCTGAAGAGGAGTGAGGAAATAGTTAGCTAAGTCCAGATTGTAAAGGACTTTGAGGTTTGGGCTTTATCTAGGTGGCCAGGAAGGGCCATCTTAGGTTTTTTCCAGGAGAGTGGCACATGCAGGCACGAGCCAGGAAGCTAATCGATGGCACTGCAGAGGAGGCTGTGTGACAGTTGATGTTGAGAGATGAGGAGGGTCTATGTTAACTTCAGTAGCAGTGAAAATGGAGGAGACAGGTTAAGAGATCCTGAGGAGGTAAAAATCAGTAGAATTCACTGAAAACTTGAACAACACTTAGTGAACAATTGTATTGAAGAAGTAAATTGGTACCAAGGTTAGTGTCACTACCATTTCAGATGTGCCCTAACTTGTAGCTCTGAGAGGAGGCTAATCAGTCTAAGAAAAGGATCTTTGTGCATATGAGCTTATTTCTTCCTGCTTCTCTCCCTTCCTTTCTTTTGTCTCTCTTCTTTTTCCTCCTTTATGATTGGGAAAGAAGTAAAGCACAAAGAATGGAAAAGGAGAAAATAAGGAGCATGTATAAGAAAAGAGATGTCAAGTTCAGCATTTTATCTTGTCAATTGAGATTGGCTGTAACTCAAACTCATTTCCCTTGAAGAAAATCTGGCTAACTAAAATGAATTGTTTAACTTCACAGAGCCTTTGAACCAAAAAATCACATTTTTGTAAATGGCCAAAGTAATATTATTACATAATTTATTAATATTATAACTATGAACTAGGTATTAAATGTTTTCTCTGGTTGTCAATACTGTGATTTTTATTGCTGATTTGTGGATCCAATGTAGGGACTAGTCATGAGCTCTTGTTATGTCCCTTCATTCTCTCCAAATCTAGGCAGCAGACCAGTTGACCTGCAGAAGGTCCCACATTCTCATTTTGTCCCATTGCTTCTTTGTTGTCATCTGGCCAATTCCTCTAGTCTTTTAATCAAAGTGTAAACATTATTGATATGTGTTTCATACTCCATCACATTAAGAGACCCAGTATCTGATCTGCCTCTCCCACAATTAGTCTTGGTAAGATTGGTGAAGATGATAACAAGTTTTACCCTATGATCAGAAAGTAATCTGTGTGGTGTTGTTATCTTAGCATTTCTGTCAGTGCCAATGATTCATCTAATGCTTTTAACCTGGCTTATAATCCTTGCCTGAATAATGTTGATTAGAAATTACAAACTGATGTTGCTTTTAAAAAATTCTTTCATAGTTAATTTATTAGCTGTCATTGTTTTGTAAAGTAGGGCTTTCCTTCAACTGGGGCTGTTTGATTACTCTGAATACAGTTCCTACTGAGGGGATAATCACTTAAATCTTTCTCTTTAGTTACTCATTTTCTTTGTTTATTAGCTGCCTCAGATGGTGCCTGGCTTGCATGCTGTGTGTGCTCCCAAGCTTTCCCTCTCTCCTCCTTGCCTTGATTACTGTAGTAGTTTTGTATTTTACATCACTGCCAGCTCTTTTTCTGCAGCACAGATAGGATCATGTTATCCCTCTTTTGTTTTAGCTTTCTTTTTTTTTTTAGGAACTCGCAGATTTTTATTGATTCAATGTGTTTCATTCCCTTATGATACTTATGATTCTTTTTGCTCAATTTGTCACAACAATTTGGCCCTTTGAGCTGGCTCCTGTATCATGTTGACATGATGACACCATTAGAGTTAGCTTTTGGGTGCTGAAAGATGTCCCAGGCTCATTTTATACATTTCCTGCCCCAGATTTGTTAACTGGCCATTTTACAAACTACTTTGCTTTCTTGATTTTTGTGGTCAAAATTGAGGATCAGGGGTGCTGTTGTTCCACAGGTAACATTGCTTCTGGAAGAGTTCAGTGAATAGTTAGAAATAAATTAAAAATTAGGAGTTTTTATGAATATTCTCAAATCAATTTTAGTATTTTCATTTAATTTCCTTGATTTATAAACATTCTTGTGCTGTGCAAATCTTGATTCCTAATGTCAACCTAAAATGAACAACAGAGAGACTGACTCTGCAAAGCAAAGAATTTATTTGGGAATAGCAGGGGATCACAATCAGGGATATGCCATATGCTATGAGGGATCATAGGTGTATCCAAAGAGGTTGGGGAAAGGGGAAACTTAAAGACAAAGGGGAAATCCAAATAAGCTGTTTTGAAACAAAAACCACTGGGTAGAGGGGCTTATTGCAGGAGTTGGTGTTGGTTCATTGGTAGAGGTAGCCCTATCAGGCAACTGCACAAGCAGCTTATCTAAAATACTAAAATTTGAGGGATTCCTTGCAATAGTGAGGGCTCCTCCTTCATGGCCTCCTGGCTCCATTTTAGGGTCTGACATTAGTGAGTCCATTTCAATGCTGATAACTTCCACACTAACATCATAAATATAAGTACTTATTTGCTTAATACCACAATATGAAGTAAATAATTCAATATAATACCACTAACTCACTGAGCATCATTCTTTTCATAGGTGCATGATTTCTAATGATTTTCCATAGTATGGCAGTATATGTTTTTATTGGTGGCCATTTTAGATTCATATTTTTTTCTGTCATAAACAGTGTTATTGTAATGAGTTTATTTGGCCAGAGTACATGTGTTATGTTTTCTTAGTAATTTTTCTTGTCTGAAAAAGTCCTTTAGTTTGTCCTCACAGATGACCAAGTTTTTGAGTGTGGAATATTTTTTAGTGGAGGTAAAATTTACATAAAATGAAATGTGCATACAGGCCTTCAGTGTACAATTTTAGTTTTAATAAATGTATATACCCATATAAGCCACACCCCTATTAAGATATTGAATATTTCCATCACTCTCCATAGAGGCATCCACTGTTGTGATTTTTGTCATTACAAATTCATATACATGGAATCTCTTTTGGGTCTCTGTCATTCTGTTAATGTTTGAGATTTACCCATATTTGTATGTGTATCAGTTAAACAGTTTTTTTTGTTTTGTTTTGTTTTTTGATCAGTAGTTTCAATTGTGTGGACATATTAAAATTAGATTGTCCATTCACTATTGATGAACATTTTGGTTGTTTTCAGTTTGGGGCAATTATGAATAAAGTTGTTATGAACATTTATATACATATCTTTTTGTGGATGTGTATTTTTATTTCTTTGGGTAAATACTTAAAGGTAAATATGCTGAGTTATAGGGTGGGTAATTACCATCTTGGATAGTAATAATTTCTTTGCTTTTATTTTGTTTTATCATAAAAATATGTTTAATTTTGCCCACTTTGCCTTTTATGTTACTGGGACTATGTTTACGTAGTCTCCTGTTAACTTTTTGCCTCTACCTTGTTTTATTATAGAAATTCTAGTATTCAAGTGCTTTTTTTCCATTAGGACTGTGCACTCTCCCTTTTTATCTCAATTTGTCTTGTCCCATACTTCTTTATTTGTGGTTTTTGAGTTTTGCGTTCCTTAATTTCTTTAAGCATGAGAAGCATTTGTTGTAGGTGTTTTTTCCTATTTCTGTAATGTATCTCTTTTCAAAGTGGATTCTTCATTACCATTTTGCTGTAGTGATTTTGTGTAGTCACTGTGCTGTGTGTGTGTTAAACTTACTTGTGTTTGACATTGGCCATTCTTGTTGACTTGCTTTTTAGTCAATTATGGTGTGGGTGAATGTGGTACAATATGAAATATATTTGGTCTTTGTCCTGGATTCTTGTCACAGGGCACCCAAAACCCTTGGAAATTCCTGAGTGATAGGAGTGTATTGTTATTCATAATAAGCCCCTTTTGGGCACACCTAAGTTTATCCTAGTGAGGTGACTTAGGATGGGGCCCATAGATAGTCTCAGGATGAGGCTGTTCACCAGAAAGACCTTAGTGATTAGAGGGTTGGAACTTTCAGCCGACCCTCTGACCTCTGGGAAGGGGAGGGGAGTTAGGGATCATGGCTGTCAAGCTGTATAACAGCTCTTGAATGACAATATTTGATGAACTTACAGGAGATACTAGGAGGGTGGTGCACCTGGAGAAGGCATGGAAGCTCCGCAATCCTTCCGCCATACCTCAACCTGTGTGCCTTTTTGTCTGTGTACTTCATAATATGTTTTGTAATAAAGAGGTGAACTTAAGTGTTCCCCTGAGTTCTGTGAGCTGTCCTAGCAAATTAATCCAACCTAAAGTGGGAGTATTGGGAGCCCTGATTTATAGCTGGTTGGTCAGAAGTATAGGATTAGCTTCTGAAGTGGGGGGCAGTCTTGTGGGACTGAGCCCCTAATCTGTGGGATCTGACTCTAACTCCAGGTAGAGAGTTTCAGGATTGAATTGAATTATAGGACACCCAGTTGCTTTCCACTGGAGAATTGCTTGGTGTGGGGAGAATCCTTCACACATCTGGTCACAGAAGTGTTCTGTGCTAAGTTTGAGAGTAGAGAGAAAAATGATTTGTTTTTTCCTTTACAGTGGATTCTCAGGCACCTCTGTTCGCTCTTTAGAGATTTATTTTGAAGGTTAAGTATAGATGGCTTTTCTTTTACTTGTAGGGGTGTAGGAGAGGCGAGGTTGTGGCACACCTGGGGCTAGAGGCAGTTATGTTTGGTGATTTCAGCTCTGGTTTTATAATTTTGTAATTAAAAATCCTTTTCCCATGGGGAGCACTCAAATGTTTGATTGTCCTCAATTTTGATTGAGCACATGTTTGACTCCTGCCAGAAAAATAAATCAGAGGCTGTTATTCCCATTCCTTGTGTTTCTCTTTTCAGTAGCGATTTTTTTTCTCATTCCCAACTAACTAGAGGATGTTGAAATATATTTAACTTAAGGGCTTTATTTAGAGAACTGTTAATCTATATGGGGCTGAGGGTAGGGAATGTATGCTTGGCCTTTGTGGGTATCTTCATTCCAGTCTGCTCCCTTAGTTTTTTCTTGTCATAGTAATTTCTCTTTACCTCAGATTCTGGTCTGTCTCTTATAAGCCCTTCCTGTGATGGCCACCCCTAACCCCTTCACCACCCCATATCTGTGAAGGGTTTTTTAATCCCTCTACATGGCAGTGACTCAAAAGTTTATAGTATGCATTTAGGCTACCCTTACTTTAAATACTCCTGAATGGTCTTGTCTTTTGTTCATTGTGTTATGGTCTGTACTTCTGTTTTGCTCCACTGACTTTTCCAGGATGGTCATAGTTCTGCATGTTTAAGCCATTTCATAAAGTGTTTAATTATGAAAGCATATCTTTCTAATAAATATGATAAGTAATGTCCTGTGTTTCTGTACGTGCAATAATTATTCTAAGATAATGAAAACTGTTAACTCTGAGGTCTATGACAGGGACAAATTTCATGCTGCCTGGATCAGTAGTGACTTCGACTTTGGATTTGTGGAGTAAGAGATTACCTAGTCAGGTGCTGTACACCTGCTCACTCTGGCCTAGCTGTTTTTAAAAATATTCTTTTGTGATTCTCCTAGATAGTTTTCAAGTTTTTTTTTTGGAACACTTTTATTAATTTTAGATCGTAATCTTCAGTGACATACTATGCTTTTTAAAGAGCAAGATCTACTTGTTGATTTCAAAGCCTTGGGAAAAATTCTAAATTGTATGTATTCCTATATTGTTTTCTCTACCTAGTCTCCAATGCTATACTTTGTCACACTCCCAGAAAAAATGAGGGGGCAGATGTGCTCCTGTTGCTGCTCCTCCCAGGAGCTTGATTGTCCAGTTTGCTACATTTCTTTTATTCTATTGTATCCTTTTTTCACTTCCTATTCCTCACTCTCATGGATTTGGGAAATAGAGAGATCTCTTCACTGCTTTGGCATTTAGAATAATGAATATCCCTTAAATTTGGAGACAACCTATTTCACATTAAGAAAAACCAAGAAGGGGGGGTTGTCTGCCTAGGCATAAATCATGACTCTGATGGAATGATGACAGGTACAGGGCATGGTTTTCAGATTTCTCAGTTCAGTAACACTTCTGTGAAGTGTGATCAGACTCTGGACATTGATTCACACTAAGCTCACAAGACATTGGTAAATCAGACCAAGAATTCAAATGATTAATAGGACTAAAATACTGTTTTCAGTTGGTCAGAGCAATTTCTTACCATTATTAAATTTTCTTTTGGAAAGCTAATGAAAATAATTTGGTGGTTTTGTAAGTAGTATCTAGTCAGAATGTTGTCATGAAGCTCTAGTAGCTCTACACAACATTTTATGTTTTCTAGGCTGTTACTGCTGTGTTCATGTCATTCAGAAAGGGCATTTAACTTTGCCATTGTCCTCTAGACCAGCAGTACCCAACCTTTTTGACACCAGGGACCGGTTTCATGGAAGGCAGTTTTTCTGCCGACCGGGGGTGTTGCTGCCTCAGCTCCACCGTTGGATTCTCATGGGGAGTATGCAGCCTGGATCCCTCATATGTGCAGTTTGCAGTGGGGGTCGCACTCCTATGAGGGTCTGATGGGCTGCTGATCTGACGGGAGGGTGGGGCTTGGGCGGTGACAGGAGCGATGGGGAGTGGCTGTGGGTGCAGGTGGGGCTTCCCTTGCCTGCCACTTGACTCCTAGTGTGCAGCCCAGTTCCTGGCAGGCCGTGGACTGGTGCCAGTCCACAGCTTGGGGGTTGGGGACCACATCTCTAAACAGAATGAACAGTTCTTTACAGTATAGCTTTCTGTATTGGATGTTTTGTATCAGTCTAAAAACTTCAGTTATTGTATTTGTATGCTAAATAAATAGATATATAAGAGAGGGGAAAAAAGACTTTCAGCCAAAATATAAAAAGAACATTTAAAACTCAACACTACAAAAACAAACGGGGGGCAGGGGCTAGATGGTGGACTGGAAGCAGCCCACACACGCCACTCTCAGGGAGAGGATCAAAACTTGCTGGCAGATGCCTACCTATGTGTGGGCCTTCTTGGAAGGAGCATTGTAAAACACCAGAGAAGGGACAGGAGACATTCAGAGTGAATGAGAAGATGATGGGATGATTCATTCTGCAAGATCAGAAGGTACCTGGGGGAGGCATCCACACATCAACAAGGACAGGAGGAGAGAGCCCTGTGGCTCCACGC
The DNA here is from genome assembly GCA_023783475.1 of Daubentonia madagascariensis. Lineage (NCBI taxonomy): Eukaryota > Metazoa > Chordata > Mammalia > Primates > Daubentoniidae > Daubentonia > Daubentonia madagascariensis. Next base: position 14,387 of record JAKFHU010000389.1, read on the forward strand.
TTCCCCTGCAGGCCCCTGGTCAGATCAGGGAGCTCCTTGGAGCCTGTGCAGCAACATTACACAGGATAGCAGGTGCAGCAGGGATCTGGTGGCTCCAATTCCTGGGTTACAGCAACTGACACCATTCTGAGGTCTCAGATATAGGATGCCAGGTCTGCACAGGGCTCGGCTGTGCTGCACCCACCTCTGCAATGCCCTTGGTGAGCTAGGGAAGGAGTGGACAGAGTGGAGAATGGACACTCTCCCATTCCATGCACTGTGACTGGGAGGAGAGCATCCCTCCCCCCTGAACAAGGCATTTGACCAGAACGGTCACCACAGACAACCAAGCCTTGCAAGGACTGCCTCCATGGAACCTGGGGAAGGGGCAAGCCCTGGCTGCCTGACAGCTCTGGCCCTGCAGCCCCACACTCATGACCCCCACACTGCTGCCTGCCCTGTGTGGCTCCACATCCATGGTTCCATGCTGCTGTCTAACCATGCTGCCCCACGCATGCAGCTTCTGCCCTGCCTCCAAGCTGTGGCTCTGGCTCCAAGGCTCCCACTGCACCTGGCCTGCAGCTCTACCCCTGAAGCTCCAGTGCTTCCCCTGCTCTAGCCCTGAAGCTCCAGCACTCACCCTCGGGCCCCCAGGCTGTGCCCCCAAGACTTCACCACAGCTGTTGGCCCCCCAGCTCTTCCCCCTGAGGTTGCAGTCCTGCCCCTTGGCCCCGAGACTCCACCCTTGAGACTCCACTGCTGCAGGACAGCACAGCTCTGCCCTTCAGGCTCCAATGCTGCCACCAGGCACCTGGACCCGGCTCCCTGCTGCCATTGAGCCCCAAAGCCCCCCCAAGGCTTCCACTTGCTGCATGGCAGGAAATGCCCTGCAATCCAACACCCCACCAGGGACCCACTAGCCTCAAGCCAGCATCGCACTTAGACCCAGTTTGACCAAATGCCCACAACGTGGACACCCAGCTGCCACTGCCACCTCTGTGGGGAGACCCGGGAAGAGCAATCCCTTGCAATGCCATCCTCTGTGGAGAGGGTCTCACTCAGTCCCAAACTCAAGCTTCCAACAACAGCCTGGGAAACAACCTACCACTCTGAACAAAGATCATCCAGCACCAGCATGAATTGTGATGATCACAAAGGGATGGGACAAAACAGAACTGCTGCATTACAGGCTTTCAGTGTGTCCACCCTCCCCTGCCAGGTCAATCTTGCATAGTAGGACACAAAAGCACTATCTAGGGACCTCTCCTTCTCACTAAGTAGGAGTGTTTTCAGCAAAGGAGAATGAGTGTGCTGCAAACCTATCAGCCATGAGCTGAGAGAAGAGTATTCAGATGAGAATAAACAAGCAAAAGAACGCTGGCAACATAAAAAAAAGTTCAACACCCCCAAGGGATCACCATGGATCTACTGCAGGGGACCCCAACCAGTATTTGATATCAATGAAAAAGTCACTAAAGAGTTAGACAACATAAGAAAGAATATACTAAAACTTAAATAAATGGGTCATTTAGGAAATTACAAAACACAGCAGAAAGCTTCAACAACAGGCTACACCAAGAAGAAGAAAGAATCTCAGAGCTTGAAGACAAGGCTCTTGAACTAACCCAGTCAGTGAAAAATGCAGAAAAGAGAATAAAGAAGAATGAACAACCACTCAGAGAAATGTGGGACTATGTGAAGTGAATCAGCATATGAATTATAAGTATCCCTGAGGGAGAAGAAGAAAAAGCAAAAAGCATGGAAAATCTATTCAAGGGAATTATTGAGGAAAACTTTCCTGGTATCATCAGAGATTCAGATATCCAGATACAAGATAGTCATTGAACACCAGGAAGATTCATAGCAAATAGGATATCCCCAAGACACATAGATATCAACTTGGCCAAAGTCAAAATGAAGGAGAAAATTCTACAAGCAGCAAGACAAAAGCAACAACTAATCTACAAAGGAAAACCCATCAGGCTAACAGCAGACTTGTCAGAGGAGACCTTACAAGCCAGAAGGGATTGGGGCACCATTTTTAGTCTTCTTAAACAGAACAACTGCCAGCCAAGAATTTTGTGTCCTGCAAAATTAAGTTTCATAAATGATGGAGAAAGAACAACTTTTCCAGACAAGCAAATGCTAAGGCAATTTGTACTATTAGACCTGCCCTACAGGAAATACACAGAACTAAATTATACAAGGATCAGCACGATAGATACCCACCAGTGTAAAAATGCCCAAAAGTTAAACTCACAGCTCTTATGAAATAATACCACAAGAGGGCAAACAAACAATAAGGTACCATCTAACATGATGAACAGAACAGCATCCTGCATATCAATACTAACACTCAATGTGAACAGTCTGAATGCCCCACTTAAAAGACAAAGTGGCTGAATGAATGAAAAAACACAACAGAGGTATATGCTGTCTCCAGGAAACACATCTAACCCACAAGGACTCACACAGACTCAAGGTGAAGGGATGGAAAAAAATATTCGATGCAAACAGAAACCAAAAGAGAGAGGGTGTAGCCATTCTCATATCAGATAAAACAGATTTTAAATCAACAATCATTAAAAAAAAAGACACAGATGGTAGCATCATATATGACTGCAAAGGGTGCAGTTAAGCAAGATGACATAACAATCCTAAATATATAGGCACCTAACACAGAAGCTTCCAGATTCATAAAGCAAATCCTACTAGATCTAAGCAAAGAGATAAACAGTAGCATGGTAATTGCCAGGGACTGCAACACAACACTGACAGAGCTGGATAGATCATCGAAAGAGAAAATGAATAAAGAAACACTGGACTTAAACGAGATGCTAGAACAGATGGACCTAACAGACATTTACAGAAAATTCTACCCCCAAACTACTGAATATACACTCTTCTCCTCAGCACATGGGACAATCTCCAAGACTGATCATATCTTAGGCCACAAAACATGTCTCATCAAATTCATAAAAATCCAAATCATACCATTTATCTTCTCAAACCACAGTGGAGTAAAACTAGAAATCAGTTCCAAGAGAAACAGTCAAATCTGCACAAAGTCATGGACATTAAACAACCTGCTGATGAAAGATCCTTGGGTCAGTGATGAAATTGAGATGGAAATCAAAAGATTCCTCAATATGAACAACAAAGGGGATGCAAGGTATCAAAATCTATGGAATTCAGCAACAGCATTTGTATGGGGAAAATTCATAGCCTTAAATGCCTACATCATAAAGACAGATCACAAATTAACAACCTAATGTCACATCTCAAGGAACTAGAAAAGGAAGAGCAAATCAAACCAGCAAAAGAAAAGAAATAACCAAGTACAGAGCGCTCAAGGAGTGAACCTTAATGAAAACTATAGAGTATAGTTAATAATATAATATCAATATTTGGTCATTAATTGTGACAGATGTATCACACCAATGCAAGATGTTAATAATTAGGAGTAATTATGTGTGGGGGTAGAGAGATGGGTTGGTGTAGGTATACATAACTGTATATATTACCCACACAACCACTCTGTATATCTAAAACTTTACTGGAAATAATATATTAATTATTTTTAAATCAGTAACAGAAAGATCTCTAGAAAATCTCCAAATATTTGGAAATAAGTAACAGACATCTGAATAATCCATGGGTCAAAAACCAAAATTAATAGAGTAATTAAAAATCATATTGAACTGAATAAAAAAGAAAATACAATGTATCAAAAATTTTAAGATGCCTGTAATGCAGTACTTAGGGGGACATTTATAGTACTACCTGCTTCTATTTGGAAAGGAGCACTCTAATCAATAGTCTTGGTTTTTACCTAAAGACACTAGAAAAAGAAGAACAATGAAACACAAATTAATCTACAGAAAGGAAATTATCAAACATAATGATCAGAATAGAAATCAAATAAAAAACAAAAAATGGGGGGAAATCTATAAAACCAAAAGCTGGTTCTTGGAGAAATACAATAACCTTGATAAATCTCTAGCCAGAATGATCAGGAAAACTTACTGACACAAATTACCAGAATTGGGAATGAGAAATTATATCACTACATATTCTGCAAACAAAATGCTGGCTTTCTTATAAATGAGTTAATTAAATCATTGACATATGCTCATTTTACATTTGCATGAAAGTCATGAGTTTAATTTGTGAAAATGGTAACTTGACAAAGAGCAAATGTGAGTAGCACAGATCAATAAACCCTGGGCACACAAAGTAGGGGCCACATGAATGGACACATACACACCAGAAAACTGGTCCCTTTAAACAGTATCTCTGCAAACTTTTACCTGATTTTACTTGGACTCATAAAAGCTCATATTACAATATCTGGTATATATGTTAAGTTTGTTAAAAATATGTGGGTTTGTATTTTTTTATGTTGTTGCCATTTTGGACCATGATGTTCCCATAGGAGAGTTGATGGTTAACACTTCTCTGGGTCGGCCTGATACCAGATATCCATCTGAAGCCAAGAAGATTTGTTCTGGAATGTTAGAGCTTTCAGATCCACACTCTCTGAACTCTGAGCCGTCCTTCCCTACTACCACCTTCCCTGGCTGTGCCTGCTGCCTGCTGCGGGTAAACCCACCACCTCTTCAATGCTGTTGGTTCCTTCTGGTTCCCCACTCCCACAAGGCTGCCTGTGCACAGCTGCCACTGCCCTCATCATTGCTTCTCCTTTGTCGAGATGTCTAATCATCCTCCTCCAAAGGGACTATTTCCCTTGCAATCAATTTGCATTGAAATTGTTTTGATTGGTGGATATTGGCATTAATCCCACTATCAAAAAGAATGAATCAAACATGTGACCCAGTGGGTGGGGATCTATTCAGTATGATGAGCAAAGGCTAGCTGAGAGGAAACTGATTTCATAACTGTACTCATGCAATGCTTAGTTACAAAGACCCTTGGGGCCCTACATCATCTAGGAATTATAGGCCTGCAAAACTGAATTTTAGATGAACAAGGAACCATTGTTATTCCATTCAAAGGATATATTCTACTTAATATTTTGTACAAAAACAAACATTGTGCTAGGTCCAAAGATGAATAAGACATCCCACCAGTCCTCAGGAAGGTCACAGTCCAATGGAGGCAACAGACATATATACATATACATATAAGGTATGAGTCATAAGTATTATTGAGGTATAAATCAGGTGCTTAAGGTATAATTAGGAAGAGATACATCATGACATAAAGGATCTAGAAAGGCTTTCAAGGGGTGTGGAATTTAAATTTGACTTTTAGTTAAAAATTTGAATTTAGCAAGTCAAAATCTGAATAGGAAAAATGGATACCCAAATAGAAAAGCAGCCTGTTGAAGAACTGAGAGCCTGTTTCTTTCCTATGCTCCTAAAATACAACCTTCAGACAGTCATTACTTAGATTAATATTATTCAGAAGACTTGTTTTTACTACAAAAATTTTTTTAGAATAGACTGACGCTATGTGTATGTGTGTGTGTATATATATATATATATATATATATATATATGTATATATAATATATATTAGATTCCCTCAAAAATGGCATCACTTTTTAATTTTGATTAAGAAAAGCATTCCCCAATGTGTGCTTATTTAAAGATGTGTAATAAACATCATGATTTCCCTGATTTTAAACCAACTTTACCTCCCTTCCTCAGCTGTATTCTACCCCTTAGTGAGCTTTCACCTCCTTCCACATCCCCACTGCTTTCTGAGCAATGTTACCCCAGGAGTGGACAGAAGCTTTAGCAGTGAGGAGCAGCTGCACAGCCCAAATGCATTATAGGAAGTGCATTATATTATATGCATGGGAAGAATGGAAGAATGCCCTGTGTAGAAGCATAATGGGCTTGTGTGGATCTATCTTAACTTTCAAGGACACATGCAGAATATTTGGTACTCTCTCGTCTTCTCAAATTCCTTCCCAAATCATTCATCTTTATACATGATGAAAATTCCTAAGGTCACTGGAAACTTGAAGGTTTAAAACTACAAGAAGTAGCTTTGAGTCAAGGTTTCACAATCGACTCTGTAACTCTGGGAATTTTGTTGGTGCAATGAGAATATTTGGAAAGATGAAGTGGGCAGATGCACATACAATTCTGGAGCTCTGGGGAAAAGGCTGGTGCTTCAGAAATGAAATCGGACAGTGCCTGTAAATGCAGGATTATATGAAGCCAACCTGTTCAACTCTATTAAAAGGTATAAGGTGATGAGAGATCAACAAGAGAAGGGTGTTTGGGGAAAAAAAAAGGAAAGCTCAGGACCCAGGACTCATCCACACAGCATTTCAACATTTAGAGAGGGAGAGCCATTGAGACCCTTCAGAAGAGCAGCTGGTGGAGGAAGCCCAGGGAGGGGCAGAAGGCAGGATGTGGTGCTGTGCGGTGGAGGCTGGAGACACTGAATATACAAACAGACATTGGCCAGACCATGTATGAAAACAGAGCTCTGACCCACAGCCTGCAGCAACCTGCCAAAGTAACCAAGCCCCTAATTATAATAACTAGCCCAGGCAGGCAGCCTGCTATAAGTCAGACTATAGGAAGTCAGACTGCTATCTCTAGTAACAATCCAGAAAACTGAGTAACAATCAGCCCCCAATGGCCAGGACTTGATTAATAACTGACAGCTTCCCTAATTTTTGTTCCCAGTTCCAACTTAGGACCAATCAGAGAAGCCAAATATGGTCCCCTAACCAAGTACATAGGATGCCCCACTTCTAGTAGCCCACCTGCAGCTTCCCCAGGCCCATAGCCTCCATCTGGGCCCACCTGAAGCCTTCCCTTTTTCCACTATGAAGCTTTCCCACACCTCTGCCTGCCTTACAAGTGACAGTTGCTGAAAAAAAAAAAAAAGGACACACTGTAAGCTTTTGAAGTAGTGGCTCTTGTGTTCATTCTATGCAACTCTTTATGGGGGATGTGCTGAGCCCATTGTCATGCTGAGCTGTCAGAACAGGTGTTTCAGTGGAATTAGGGTGAGGTTTGTGAGCAGTTACTCTCATAGGCTCATCTTATTTGTTGGTGTAAAAACAAAACACAGTACTCAAACACAAAGATTTCTGCAATTCAGCTAACTTTATAGGGTGTGAGGTTCAAAAGTAAAAGGGCACACATCTTTTGCTATTATTTTCTTGCCCTAGAAGAAAGAGTACTTAACTGAAAGTCCTGCCAGAGTCCTGGATTCCTTAGTTCACTCTACACCAACCAAGGGGAATGTCTCTGAGCAAAGGAAAGGCAATGCAAACTAAGATTTAATAGAGGACACTTATAAAGCTGGATAGTTTATGTGGGTTTTCTTCATTTTAACTTCATAACAGCCAACTGAAATAGGTGTTTTACTATGTTGAGGCCAGGCACAGTGGCTCACACCTGTAATACTAGCATTTTGGGAGGCCAAGGCAGGAGAATCACTTGAGCCCAGGAGTTTGAGACCAGCTTGGACAACATAGCAAGACCCCATCTCTACAAAAAATAAAAATAAAAAATTAGCCAGGCATGGTGGGTGACTGTAGTCCCAGCTACTAGGGAGGCTGAGGCAGGAGAATTGCTTTAGCAAGGGAGGTCGAGGTTGCAGTGAGCCACGATGATGCCACTGCACTCTAGCCCAGGCAGTAGAGCAAGACCCTATCTGAAAAAACAAACAAACAACAAAAACAACAACAACAAAACTATGTTGAAAAATCCTGCAGAGCGGGAAGCAAATGAAAGTAAAATGGACAGAGTTTTTCAGCAGAAATTTTTCATTTTAAAACACTAGGATTTTTTTTCCAGATGTAATAATAATAGTAAAGGTCTAGTGACCATTGGCTATGTGTCAGGCATGGTCCTAAGCATTTAACAGGCACCTTCTCCTTTACTCATCACAACCACCCTAGGAGGTGGCTTCTGCTGCTGTCCCTGTTTGATGATGAGGAAACAAATGTTGAAAACTTGCCCAAGTTCACACAGTGAGGAAGAGAGGTTATGAGATTTAAATTCACCCCCTAAGCACTCCTGCAGCCCTGCTCTCCCCTGATGCCTGAAGAGCAACTTCACAATAGCATTTCCCCTCATTAGGCCACAGGGCCTCATAATTTTAGGTTTGCAGTTCTCTCTGATACGCCAGGCAAGGGCAGTTGACAAGGGAAGTGAGCCCTGAGGCTTCCCCTCCACAAACAGCAGCTTGCCCCTGTCCTCCCGCATATACACACCACTGCCAGGGCACAGGGAGTAGAGGCAACAGGGGTTTTTCTTCTCTTACACTTACTCATTTTAGCAGCTCAAATTCGTGTTTAAAGTGACCTGTAACAGTTTCTTTGTTAAATTTGTCTCCTCAGACCTCCTGTGAATCTTTGCTATCTTTTCCTGCTGTAGGAAATTAGATTTTTTTTTTTTTTTGGAAATTACATGTTTATGAAATTTTGTTTCCTTTATAAGAGTAAGGTGTTGCTCATACTTGAAGAGTGGGTAAAATTCTGTGGTTTCCAGGAGGTGGCAGGGAGGTCACTGGCAGACCCAGGGCAGATCTGGCCCCGTCTCAATGACAGGCAGGTGGGTCAGCATGAGGCCTGGCCTTGGGCAGCCACACTAAGCAAACCCAAGACACTCTGCTGCTGCTTGGGTCCTCCTGGCTGGCCCTGGAGCTGGCCAGTCGGGGGTCACTCAGGCTTCCCCCTCCCAGTTTGGCTTAATAAGCCTCCAACAGAGGTTCAGCTATAGGACCCTTTTTTACATTCCAAATATTCATCTGATTCAGCCCTTGACATTCCTTGTAGATACTCTCTTTAGGTGCATAATAGTAGCATTTAAGAATGCTGATTTTAGGAAGACTGATTTTCATTAAAAACCAACATATTAATCTAAAATATGACAGCCTCTGCCTCAGGGCCCCCAGATCAAAGTTGCCCCCATGCACTTGGCTCCTCCTCCGTAGAGGACCAAGGAAAACCCATTGTCTGTGACAGGGTTTCTAAAAGACAGTTAAGGGGTAAGGACATATTGGTTAATGGGACTAATTTATCCCTGCTTCTCTGTACCACAGTGGGTAACAGCAGGAAGTGTTTAAATTCTAGAATAAAAGATACCACACTACTGCAAAGTAACATTGTGTAAATATAGATGTTATCATAAAACAGAGACACATGATTGTTTTCCATTTACAACATGGTTCTGCTTGTCTCTGTCTCTTAACTAGTTGGGTGCCTTTGAACAAATCACTTGTTATCCCTGCTCCCAGACTGAACTTGAACTTGATGACTTGAGAAGGGCCTTCTTGCCCAACAGTCCCGTGAGCCTCCGGCCTGGCATGGACAATGGCTTCCTGGTAGCCAGGAGGTACAGGCCCACAGGGAAGCAGTACAGTGTGCCAGGTGCTTACAGCCACAACTCGATTTCATTGACCCTCATCTTGTCAGGTAGCTATTAACACCCCCATTTCACAGATGAGAAAACAGAGGCTTAGAGAGGTTAAACAATTTACCAAAGCTTTTAGGGCTATTGAAGTGGTGGAGTCTGGTTCAAACCGTGAGCACCATGCTTCTAGTGGCCATGCACTGAGATCCTGCTGCCATGCCAGACACTGGAATAGTACCAGCAGTCACACACCCATATCTGGAGCCTGACCCTCCTTCACCACTTGGCCTGCACTAACTGGCCTCATTCTCACAACAGTGTTATCCCCATTTGACAGGTGAAGAAACTAGGCATATAGAGGTTAAGCAGCCAGCTTGCCCAAGGTCACACAGATAGATGTGTAGGAGGGATAGTCATAAGAACAAACCACAACTTAGAACAGTAGTTCCACTTCCTTTATGATAAAATATGAAAATATTATTTTTGACACCTATTTGTAATATTGGCCCAATATTCTACAAATAGAAGTCAAAAATAATATTTTTTCCCACAACCAAAGAGTCTAGCTTTCAAGACCTCTTCCACTGCTAAAATTTAATTCCTCAAAAAACCTGGTCACCAGGTCACCCCTGAGCATTAGGGGTCGGATATATCAATAAAATATATTAATTTTTTAAACAATCAACTTAGTCCATCTTTAAGGGTAACTCACCTAATCATGTTAATCTGGACTTTTTTTTTAAGTGTGTGACACATTTATCCAAGATTGGAAAGATGAATAAGATTCTGTATCATTATAAATTGCTTATTTTAGTATCCTGAACTGAAATATAAATTTCAGTTTCATCAAGCAAAATAAAATAGATTATATGGACAATCTAAGACCACACTGCTGAACTTTTTCAAGATTTAAGATCCAGAATAACTTTTTAAAATGATGTCTGTGTTTATACAACACCAGCATAGGGAGGTATGGGTGAAGTTGAGGAAGCAAAACACAGTCATTTATTTATTTCATAATTATTTATTGAGTATCTACGAGATACTAGAGAATATAGTGACAAAGATATTGTCACAGCTTCGATCTTTGGTCAATAGAGAAGGCAGATGTTGATCCAGTCATACAAAAATACTTAGGTTTCATTATGTGAAACAAAGAAGTGCAAAGAACTAAGAGGGCATGTAACTCAGGGAGGGGGAAAGTGGCATCTGAGCTGAGATTTGAAGGGTAAGGCTGGGAGAAGAGGGCATCCCAGGTTTGGAGAATGTCAGACGCATGGACTGAAGGAGAGGCTTGTGGGGCTGCAGTATGTGACACAGGGGTGGTTGGGACTGGGCTTCATCGAGTGTGCGGCAGACACCGTGGCATGTCCAATCCCACCCCTCTTTCCTGAGCAGAACTCCACTTTATTCAAGCAGTGGACAAGAGACTCCTTGGTCTCAGGGAAGGCAGGCCCAGCCCTCCAGGCCCAGAAGATGAGTTATCATTGGCTGGCTAATTCTATCCCCCCTTTTCCAGGGACTGGTTGGGGGAGGGCATGTGACCCAGTTCTGACCAAGAAAACGTCAGTGGAAGCCTGCTGGATAGTTCCTGGGAAAAACGAAATTTTCAGACAAAACCTCAGCGCCTCAAGAGGAGAGATCCTTTTGGCCCTGCCCCTCTCTCCCGACTTTAATTTGATATGTGGCTCTGTGGCCACCTGGAATGGATGACAGTTCTTGTGACACAAAGTAAAAGTGCTGAGGATAGCAGGATAGAAACACAGACAGAGTCGGTGTCGTCAACATTGCTGAGCCACTGAACAAACCCCAGACCTGCCTCCCCAGGCTTCTTGGCATGTGAGATCAATAAAGGCCTTTGTGTCTTAGTCCATTTGTGCTGCTACAACAGAACACCACAGACTGGGTAATTTATAAATGCAAATGCATTGGCTGATGGTTCTGGAGGCTGGGGAGTCCAATATTGAGGCACCAGTAGGTTTGATGATTCTGATACCACGATGGCACCTCAAATGCTGAGTCCCCCAGAGGGGAGAAACGCTTTGTCCTCAGATAGCAGAAGGCAGAAGGGCAAAGAGGTAAAAGGGGATCAAACTCACCCTTTAATAAGGGCATTGATCCCACTCATGAAGGTGGAGCCCTCACGGCTGGATCACCTCTTAAAGGTCCCACCTCTTAATACTGTTACAATGGCAATTATATTTCAACATGAGTTTTGGAGGAGACAAACATTCAAATCATACCACTTTGTTTAAGTCATTGTTGGTCAGGAATCCTCTTACAGCCAAATGCAACCTAAACTGACATATATGAGAAAGCATTTGATTCAGTTATCTAGTGTAGAATAACAAACCACCCCAAAACTTAATGGCATAAAATGACAATTTAACCTGTCTCTCACAGTCCTGTAGGTTGACTATGCTTGGCTGGGCAATTCTTACTTGAGGTCTTGCCTGTGGTTTTGGTCACAGGAAGCTGGGGCTACAGCCATCTGAATGCTCAGCCAGGCTGGACATCCAAGGAGGCACACTGACATGGCTGGTGATTGGTGCTGGCTGTTGACTGAGGCTCAGCCGGGGCTGTCAACCATTGTGCCTACACATGACCCTTTCATGTGTCTGGGGCATCTCACAGTATGGTGGCTGGTTTCCTAGAGGAGTATCCAAAAAAAAGAGTGTCCCTATAGGCTCAGGCAGAGACAGTAAGGTTTTTTTCATGATCTACTTTTGGGAGTCATGGGGCATTATTTCACCATACTCTATTGGTCAAAAGCAAATACTAAGACAACCCAGATTCAAGGCATGGATACTGGAAGGTATGACTCAGTAGGAGGGCCATCTTTGAAGACTAGCTACCACACCACTGAAGGATTTTAAGTGACAAGTTATATCATCAGATTGTTGTTGTGTTGAATGAATTGGAGGAAAGCAAAATAAAATAGGGGGAGAGGGAGGTGGTTTTAGAAGATTGTGAGTAACTCCCAATATCCATTCTATCCCTCCATTGGGTAGCAGCCATGGGTCTAAGGAATAGATCTCATCTCAGGGTGGGCCTTGTTAGGGTCATTCCTTCTCTCCCTTACACTGATTAATTCAGGGATGGGCAGACCTAAGCCAATCTGGGCTCTGAACAAAAGTTCTCTGGAAAGGTGTTTGGAGGAAAGAGACTTTTTTCCATTGAACAGTCTGCAAACTGGGGAGATGCAGCATATGGTGTAAAACAAAGGTGTGAAGGTGGGTTCCAGAGAACAAAGGAAGGACTTGGGTTTTACAGCAAAAGTTCCTGCCCAGGTTCCCAATCAGCTCTGTTTGTGCAAATGAAGATTAAAACTTGCTTAGCTCTGACTGGTTGATGCAGCTGTATCTGATTGTTTGACACAGCTGAACCCTGATTGGCCAAGGCAGGTGAGCTCTGAAAGTCCCAAAGATAAAAGTACAGGTTTTCAGGGAACTCAGAGTACATGTGTGACTCCTAGTCAGCAAATGATCACTTGGCTCTAGTTTAAATTTAGGCCCAGTTAGCCACTTGGGATCTATCTTGAAGGCTCTTTGAGGTTCACATTTGCTCACAGGGCTGATGAGACTTGAGCAGAGCTATGAGAGTCTCTTGGAAAGTTGGTTTTTTGCTTTTAAGGAAAAAATCTCAGGGAGCCAGTCTCTCTTTTTGCCTGGATATAAACAGGCAATCATGCAGAATTGGTTACCGTTGACTGCTGTTTACAGCCAATGAGGAATACTGGTCTTAAAATGTTCTTGATATTGGTCTTAAATGGAAGTTAATACTCTGGTGGGTAGAAGAGCAAAAATCTCAAAAGAATCAGAGTCTTCAATGGCTTTGTTGAGCCACAGGACTGGAGTTATCCAAGGATGGACTGAACCTCACTTTTTAAATTTTACATGACTGACTGGAGCCCTGAATGGTACTGCATATTTTGCAAGGTTGCAGGCATACTAAAGACATTAGAGTGGGTGTTCAGAAGGACAGGGGTGGGAATAGGAGTGGGGCTCTGGGACAAAAGGGGAAAATGAACGAGGGGATGAATAAATGATATACAAATTATTTTTAAATTGAAGAGTTTGAACAACTCAATTTTATACTCCTAAGATTAAAAAAATGAATAATGAATTGAAGGCACTCAAGAAACATTATCTAAGGCAGGGGTGGAAAACCTGCAGCCTTAAGACCACATGTGGCCTTCTAGGTCCTTAAGTGCAGGCTTCTGACTGAATCCAAATCCTTGGATTTGTTCTGTAATACTTGGATTCAGTCAAAAGGTCACATTTAAGGACCTAGAAGGTCCCCACCTCTGACTGAGGAAAAGTTACAGGAATGGATTCAAGGGTGTGTATACAAAACCACATGTTTGATATACTGTAGACTTATGAGAGATTTAAAAAATTTTCAATTGTAATTTTCTTTTACTGACAAGCTAATTTTAGATCCAAACAGATATACTTCTGCACTGTACAATAAGACGCTACTCCACTGTTCAATAGACATAAATCACTGACAATGGTACTTGATACATAAAGTAAATATGTTAGTTAAAACATTAATAATAGGAAAATCAAAGACAAAGTTTAGTTTAATTTTAATCTTTATCCAAGTAGTACATATGTTATAATTTAAGAATTCAAATAAAAGCATAAAATTTATAACAAAGAAAATTGGTCCTGGCCCACTCCTTGCCACCCCAAATTTTTATTGCCAAAGGGTAATCATTTCTTTTAGTTACTTCTGAAAATTTCCTCATATTTTTAAATAGTGTACTACTCTCATATTTATGATGTGTTAATTTTCACTATTGTTCATTAACAACTTACTAGAGGAGATGAAGATTTAGGTCTCTTATATCATTCCTTATACACATTTCCCCTTCTCCCATCATCTCAATATAGTATTAACTGTATTTTGGTTAATTCCATTACAGTGTTTTTATTATTAAATGACTTCAAAAGTTGCTGTTTGCTGTTGAGCCAAGTAGTGATTATCTTTCCTGTCTGGAACATTTTTCTCCTGGATTTAACCACTTCTTTTTGTTCATTTCCTTGGTGTTGGGCCCACGTGGGTTTATTCCCCCTGCCCTCCATTGGTTACTCCAGCATGACTGGTCACACCAGCCTGCCCCCAGCTGTAATCCTGGGGCCCTCTGACCTCCTCTTCTGTATGAAACATCCAGGCCCTCTTTTTTCTTGTTTTGCTCACTCATTGGGAAGCAGCAAATCACTCAGGAGTTTCTTGAGAAAGAGTGCCTGGTGGATCCATATTTAAGAATCTACATGGTGACCATCAGTGCCATTCACTGAATATTTCTGGCTCTGTCATCCAGGCAGGGGTAACTTTACACCTCCTGGCTATATGAGTAGAAGTGGCATGTTACTTCCCTTAGAGAGCACTGAGTTGCCAGTGTGACACTCTTCAGAGCCAAATTTTTTTTAATATAAAGGAAAAATTTAAAGTTTAAAATGGGGGTTTTTTTTGTTTTCCCCGTTTTATAAAAAGGAACCTCCCCCCGGAAAAATCCCAAACCCTTCACTCCCAAATTTTCAAAAGGGGGAAACAAGAGGGAAAAAAAAGCTTTTTTTTTGCCACAAAAATTTTTTGGGGGGGGGCGTTTTTTACCTTTTGCAAACCTAACCCCCCTGATTGATTCACCATGTTTCTTTATTATACCTTAAATTTTTTGTGAAATTTTTTTTGGTTAGTATAGCATCCTTGGTTGGAAATCATTTCCTTCAGAGGTATGAGGTGTTTCTCTACTGTCTGACTTCTAACATTGCTAAAGAGAAGTCTGATGCTTCTAATGATCCTTTTCATGGGAACTGTCCTTTTATCTCCCCCTTTTTGGGGAAATTTTAGGACCTTTTTTTTTTTCATTAAAATTTAACTTTATAATGGTTAAACTAGTTTGGGGGGGGTTTTTTTTTTAAAAAATAATCCCTGTGAAGGAGCCTTGAAAACTGGAAAATCAGGGCCTTCTGGGGGGAAATTTTTTATATTTTTTTTTTAGATGGTTTCCCATTTTTTCCCTTTTTTGGCCCGGGTTTCCTGTGTTGCCTCT
>JAKFHU010000393.1:0-15278 GCA_023783475.1 Daubentonia madagascariensis
TTGTTTTTTTTTTTTTTTTTTTTCCCTTTTGGGAACCACTTTTTCCCCCTTTTGAAGAATGGCCCTTTTTAAACCCCCCAACCAAGGGGTAAATTAAACCAGATTTTTGGGTTTTTCCAAATATTTTTTTTTTTCCCTTTTTTGCTGAAATTAAAAATTTTTCCCCCCTGGGGGATTCCCTAAAACCCAAAAATTTTTAAAAAAAACCCGTGGGGTTTTTTGGATGGGCCCAAAAACCTTTTGGGTTTTTTTTGGTTTTTTTTTTTTATTTCCTTTTTTGCCAATTTTTTTAAAGAATTTGGGGGGCCCCCCTTATTAAAAAATTCGTGGCAGATTTTTTCTTTTTTTTTTATACCAAAAAGTCCCCCCTTTTTTTTTTTCCTTTGGGGGAAAAATAACCCTTTGTTTCCTTTGGGAAATTTCCTTTGGGTCCCCAAAATGGGGGTTTTTAAAAAAAAATTTTTCCCCCCCCCAATTTTTAATTTTCCCTTTGGGGAAAAAAAGGGGGATTTTCCCCCCTTGGGCCTTTTTTCCCTAAGGTTGAAATAAATTTTTTTCCCGTCCCCCCCAAAAAAGCAAATGGGATGAGGTTGGTTTTTCCCCCATCTGTCCCCCCTTTTTCCCCCCCCCCAACTTTTGGGTTTTTTTTGGGTTTTTTTTTTTTTATAATGAAACCCCCAAATTTTCCAAAAAGGGGGTTAAGGTTGGGTATCCCCCAAATTTTTTTTTTTTGAAAAATTTTTCATTTTCCCCCGATGAAATTTAAAAAAAAAGCCTGAGCAATTTTTTTTTATATGTTTTTTTTTTTGCTGGGGGGGGGGCCAAACCCCAAAATTTTGTTCCCCCTTTTTTTAAAAAATTTTTTTTTTTTTTTTGGTTTTATTTCCCCCCTTTTCCCCCCCTTTTTTTTAATAGGGTTTTTTTTTTTTGATTTTTTTTTCCTTTTTTTTGAAATTTTTTTTCCTTTAATTTCCCCGTTTAAATTTTTTTCTTTGGTTTTTTTTCAAAACCCCCCTTTTTTTAAAAACCGAGGTTTTAGCCAAAAGCCCCAAAATTTTTTTTTTCCCATTCCCCGTTAAAAAATTTTTTTCCCCCGGTTTTTTTTCTTTAAAAATTGGGAAAAAGTTTTTTTTTTTCGGGGCCCCCTTTCAGGGCCTTTTTTTAATTTTTGGGGTTCCCGGTTCCCCCCCTGGGAAAATTTTTTTTTTTGGTTTTTTTGGCTGCCCGTTGGGGTGTTTGCCTTTTTGGGGGGGCCTTTTTCTTTTAAAAAAATTTCCTTTTTTGGGCCCCCGGCCCAATTTTCCCCCCCAAAAGGTTTTTTTTTTTCCCCGTTTTTTTTTTTTGGAAAAATTTTTTCCCCCCTTTTTTGGGTTTTTTTTTTGGGTTTTTAAATTTTTTTTTAGATCTGGGTTTTCCCTTTTGGTTTTGATTTTTTTTGTTAAAAAGGGGGAAAAGGGTTTTTTTGGGGGGTTTTTTTTTTTAAGGGCCCCCTTTTTGCCTAAAGGGCCCTACAGTTTTTTTCCCCCCCCCCCCTCCAAATTTTTTTTTTTTTAAAGGGAAAAAATTTTTCCCCAGTGTTTCGTTTTTTTTTTTTTGGAATTTTTTTTTTCAAAAAAATTTAGGTGCCGGTTAAAAAGTTTTTTTTTTTTTTTTTTTGGGGTTTTTTTTTTTTCAATTCCCCGGGTTTTTTTTTTCCTTTTTTGGGCCCACGTCGGGGGGGGTTTTTTTTTTTTGGGGGGGCCAATACCATGGGAAAATTTTTTTTTGGGTTAACCCAATAGCCCCCCTTTTTTAGTATAGTTTTTTGGGAATTCCCGGGAGAATTTTGAAAATTTCCCTTCCCCCCCTTTTTTTTTTTTTTTTGCCCCTTTAAAATTTTTTTTTTGGCTTTTAAAGGGGGGTTTCCCCCTTTCCCCCCCCTGGGTTTTTTTTCCCCGAAAACATAGAATTAATTTTTTTTTTTTTTTTGATCCCGCAAAAGGAAAAAGAAATTTTTTTTGGGGAATTTTTTTTAAAAAGGGAAACCTTTCAATTTTTATTTTTTTTTAAAAATTTTTTTTTTAGGTAAAACCAAAAAACATTTTTTTAAATTTTTGGGTTTTTTTAACCCCCGGCCCCAAACCCCAAGAGCCCGGTAAGGGCCTTTTTTCCCCAAACCTTTTTTTAAAATTTCCCCCTTTCAATTTTTTCCCCCCTTTTTTCCCCAGTGGTTTTTTTTTTATAATTCTCTCTTTTATAGGTTCCTTTTTACCCCCCTTAGTTTTGAATTTTGGTTTTTCCCCCAAAAAATTTTTTAATTTTTTTTTTGTTTTTTCTATTTTTGGGGAAAAAAGGTTTTTTTGGCCCCTTTTTAATTTTTTTTTTTTCCTTTTTCGGTTGGGTTGTTTTTTATTAGCAAAAAATTGAAAAGGGGGGGAAAAAGGAAATTTTTTTTTTTGGGGGTTTTTAAATTTTTTAATCCCCCCTTAGGAAACCCTTTTTTTTTTCTTTAATTTTCCTTTTTTCCAAAATTCCCCGGGAACTTCCTTTTGGGGGTTTTAATCCTTTTTGGGGGTTTTTTTTTTTAAAATTTTTAAATTCCCTATTTTTTCCCGGTTTGGAATAGGGGAAAGTTTTTTTTCCTTTTTCCCCGCCCCCCCCATTTTGGCCCCCCCTGAAATTTCCCCGGTCCCTTTTTTTTTTCCCCAATTTGGGGTGTTTGGCCCCGGCTTTTTCCCGCAAATAAAGGTTTTTTAAAAAAAGTGGAAAAAAAAGTGGGGCCAAAACCCTTTTTCCCCCCGGTTTCCAGTTTTTTTAAGGGGGGGGAATTGGGTTTTTTTTAATTTTTTTTTTTTTCCCCCCTTTTTCCAAATTAAAAAGATTTTGGCCCGGGTTTTGGGTTTTTTCGTAAAATGGGGTTTTTAATAGGGTTTTTTGAGTTGAAGGGCCTCCTTAAAACCCATAAAATTTTGGGGTTTAAAGTTCCCTTTTCATAAAAAGGAAAAAAGCTGGGGGTTTTTTTGGGGCAAAGCCCTTTTTCCCCGCAAAACTTTTTGAAAGGTTTTATAACCCTTTCCCCCCTTGCTTTTATTTTAAGGGGGTTTTTTAAAAATTTTTTTTTAGGGTTTTGGGGAAAAGTTTTTAAAACCAAACCCCTGGGGAAAACTCGGAATAAAAGCCCCCCCCCTGAAAAAACCCCATGAATTTTTTTTTTTTTGAAAAGTAAAAAATTTTTTTAATTCATTTTTGCCAAAAGGAATTTTTTTTAAAAAGAAAAATTTTTTTTTTTCAACTATAAATTCCCCCTAAAAGGGAAAATTTGGGGGCCCCCCGTTCTTTTTTTTCCCCTTTTTTTTTTTGGTTTTTTTGGGGTCCTTTTTCCCTTGGGGCCCTTTTTTGGTTAAAAACAAGGGGGGATTTTTTTGGGTTTTTGTAAAAATGAAATTTGGGAGGGGGCCCTTTCCCCCCTTCTGGATTAATTTTTTTTTTTAAAAAAATTTAAATTTTCCCCCGCGTAAAAGGCCCAAAACCCGTTTCCCCTTTTTTTTGGGAAAGGCCCCTTGGGGGAAAAAATTCCCAAAAGGGGTGAAACCCTTCTTTGGTCCCCGGGGGCTTTTTTTTTTTTTGGGGGTTAAAAAAATTTTTTCTTAACTGTTTTCCCAAATTTCCCCGGGGCCTTTTAAAAAATTGGGGCCCCCGGGTTTTTTTGAAAAATTTTTGTTTTTTTTCCCCGGGGTTTTAGCCCAGGGAGGGGAGTGTTGGGTTTTTTTAAAAATTTTTTTTTTTCCCCTTTTTCCCTTTCCCCCCCGTTTTTTTTTTGGGGGTTTTTTTTTTGGGGAAAAGAGGTTTTTTTTTTTTTAGTATTTTTAAGATGATGTTTTTTTTTTTAAAATTTTCCCCAAAGGGGAAAAATGTTTTTGGGAAATTTTTCCCCTTTTCCCCCTCAATTTTTTTTAATTTTAGCCCTTAAATTTTTAGTTCCCCTTTTTCCCTTTCACTTTTTGGGGCCCCCCCAACCCCGGGAAATTTGGGGGCCCCCGGGCCCCCCAAAATTTGGGTTTTTTTTTTTCAAAAAAACTAAAACCTTTTTTTAAAATTTTTTTAAACCCCTTTTTTTTTTAGTTTTTTTTTTTTTGGTTTTTTTCATTTTTTTAAATTTTAAATTCCTTTCTCTGATCTTGGGGTTTTTTTTCCTTTTTTTTTTCCCCGCCCCGGGTTTTAGGATTGGGTTTTGGCCCCCTTCGTTTTTTCCCTTTTCCTTTTAAAATGAAAATTCCCCTTTAATTTTTTTTTTTTTGGGGGGTTTTTTTGGAAACCCTTTCCCCCTCCTTTTTTTTTGGGGAAAGTTGGGGGGATTTTAAGGGTTTAATTAAAATTTTTTTCCCCTCAGGAATTTCTTTTTTTTGCGGGGTTTTTTCCCCCACAAAAATTTTTTTATAACTTTTTGTCCCCCCCCCTATCCCGGGTTTTTTCCCAAAGAATCCCTTTTTTTTTTATTTTCCCGTTTTTTTTTTTTAATTTTTCCCTTTCCTTTAAAAAAATAGTCCCTTTCAGCCCAAAAGATTTTGGTTTTTTTGGTTTTTCCCCCTGTTAAAAATTTTTGGGGGAAATTTTGAGTTTTTTTCTGTTTTTTTGGGAAATTTTTTTTCCCAATTTTTTTAAATTCCCCCCTGGGGGTTTCCCCCCCGGGGAAAAAATTTTTAAAATTTGGGAAAAAGAAATTTTCCCCCATTTTTTTTTTTTTTTTGGAAATTTTTTTTTTTTTTAGCCGGGTTTTTTTTTTTTTTGGGGCCAAAAGGATTTTGGGGGCCCAAATTTTTTTTAAAAAGAAAATTTTTTTATGAAACCCGGAAATTTTAGGGAAAAATGTATAAATTTCCCCGGGGTTTTTTTTGGGGGGGATGGGTTCCCGTAGAAAATCCTTTTTTAGGGCCCCCCAAAAATTTTTTCTTAAAAAGGTTTCCCCCTTTTTTTTGGTTCCCCTTTTGGGGGGGTTTTTTTAAAATTAAAATTTAATTTTTTTGGTTTTTAGGATCTGTTCCCTTCCCTCCCCGTGGGGGGGGTTTTAAGTCCCCTGCTAGTTTTTGGCCCCTTTTCCCCGTTTTTTTTTGTTTTTTTGGGGCCCCAGAAAAACCCACCCCCTTAAAAAATTTTCCTTTTTTGGACCTGGGTGCTCCTGGGGGGTTTTTGGGGGGGGCCCAAAAAAAATTTTTTTAAGGGAAAAAAGTTTTTTTTAAATTTCCCCCCCTTTTGTAAAAAATTTTTTTTCCCCCCCCCCACCAATATTTGGGGGTCCCCCTTTTTTTTTCCCTCCTTTTTTTTTTTTTTTTTGCTTTTTAAAGTTTTAATAAACCCTTTAAAAAGGAAAAGGGTGGGGTTTCCTTTTTGGGAAATTTTTTTTTTTTTTTGGTTTTTTCCCTTTAGCCCCGGAAAAATTTTTATTTCCCCCTCCTTTTTCCCCCTTAGTTTCCCCCAATGTGTCCCCCCTTTTTGTGTTAAAGGGGTGTTTTTTTTTAAGAAAACAGAAAAAAACTTTTGGGTTGTTAAAATTTTTTTTTTTTCCATTTTAACAGCCCCCCTTTTTCCCCCCCTTTAAAGGGCCCCGTTTTTCCAAACCATTTTTTTTTATTGAGAAAAATTTTGGGGAAAATTTGGGGTAAAAATTTTTCCTTTTTTATTTTTAATTGGGGGGTTTTCCTTTTTTTTTTTTTTACCCCTTCAATCATTTTGGGGGGAAAAACTGGTTTTTTTTCCCGGGGTTTTTTTAAACCCTTTTTCCCTAGTTTTTTTTTTATTAAAGGGGGGAAAAGGGGGTTTTGTTTTTTTTCCAAAAAATTTGGTTTTTTGTAAAAAAATGCAGGGGCTAACCATTTTTTTTGCAAGGCCAGTTTTTGGGGTTTTTTTTCAAAAATTCCCCCAAACCGTGGGGTTTTCCCTTTAAACTAAAAAAATTTTTTTTTTTTCCCCCCCCGTATAAAAAAGCCCCTTTGTTTTTTTTTGGGAAGGAAAAAAAACAGAATTTTTTTTGGGTTTTTTTGGGCCTTTTTGGGTTTTTTTTTTTTTTTTTAGGAAGACTGGAAAAGAAAGGGGTTCCCCCCCCTTTTCCCTTTTTTTGGGCCCTTTTAAAGGTTTTTTTCCAAACTTTAGAAAAAATTGGCCCGTTAATTTTTGGAAATTTGGTTTTTTTTTTCCCCCCTTTTTTTAAAGGGTTTAACCCCCGGGGCCCTTTTTTGTCCCTTAAGCCCCTTTTAAAAGGGTGGGGGCCTTTTTTTTTTTTGTTTTAAATTTTTTTGGGCAGTTTAATATTAATGGTTTTGGCCCCCTGGGGGGGAATGCCTTTTTTTTACGTTGGTCCCCAGGAGGGCCCCCGTTTGGGGGCCTTTTTTTTTATACTTGGGGGTTAAAACCCAGATTTTTTGGGCTAAAACCCAAAAGGGGGAAAATTTTTTTCCCCTACTATTTTCCCTTTTAAAAAAGATTTTTTTCCCCCCCCCCTGTGAATTTTTCCCCTTCCTCTTCCCCCCAAAGGGAAAGCCCCATATCCTTTTTGTTTTTTTTTTGGCCCCCCTTTTTTTAAAAATCCCCCCCCCATTTTTTTTTTTGGCCCCCTTTTTTTTTTTTTATGGGGCCCTTTTTTTTTTTGGTTTTTCCTTTTTTCTTTTTTCCCTTTTTTAATTTTAAATGGGGAAAAAGGGGTTTTTTTCTTCCTTTGCTTTTTTTAAATTCCCTTTTCCCCCCTTTTCAAAAGGTTTTCCCCCCCGCCCATTTTTCCCCTTTAAAGGGTTTTTTTTACTTTTGGGGGGGTTTTTTTTTAGAACCCTTTTAAAAAGCCCTTTTTTTTTCAATTTTTTTAGGATTTTTTCCCATTTTTTTTTTTCCCCCAAAAAATTTCCTTTTTTTTTTTTTTGGAAAGGGGGTTTTTTTTTTCCCTTCATTTCTTTGGGAATTTTTTTCCCCTTTTGGGGTTTTTTCCCCCTTTTTTGGCCTTTTTGGGTTTCCCCCCAATTTTTTCCCCCCTTGAATTTCAATTTTGGGGCCTTTTTTTTTATAAAAACCCAAAACCCAAAAAAAAACCTCCTTCTTTCATTCCTTTAAACCCCCTTTTTTATTTTTTAGTTGGTAAACCATTGGGTTTAGGAACCGGGGGGGTTTTCTTTTTTTTTGGGGTTGGGCTTTTTTTTTTTTTTTTACTCTGGGTTTTTTTTTAAGGTTTTTTCCCGAAATTTTTTTTTTTTTTTCGCTGGGGTTTTTTTTTTTTTTCATCTGGCCTCTTTTTGGGCCCAGAGCTGGGGGGGGTTTTGGGGTAGTTTTTTTTTTTGGCCCCCGTCTTTCCCCCGCCCCCCCAAATTTTTTTTTAAACCTTTTTGGGAAAAGCCAGGGGGAGAAGTAAAAGGCCCCTTTTTAAAAATTTCCCCCTTTGGGGTTTTAAATTTTTTTGCCCAAATTTTTTTGGTTTGGGGTCCCTTTTTGTTTTAAACTCGGGGGCCCCTTTTTTTGGGCCCCCCTTTCCCTTCCCCTTTCCCCCGTGGGGGGTGGGGGGTGGGGAAAAGAACCCCTTTCCCCCGCCCCCCTTTTAGCTAAGCCCCATGAATTTTTTAAATTTTAAAAGGTTTTGAAAAAACCACAAACTCCCCTATTTTGCTTTTGGTTTTTCCCGTTTTTTTTTCCCCCCCCGGGGGGAAAACTTTTGATCCCCCCCCCTTTTTTTTGGGGTTAAAGGGAAAAACCCCCCCCTGCTTTTTTGGAAAAACCTTGTTAAACCCCCCCCTAAGGGTTTCTTTGCCCTGCTTCCCCCCCGGGTTTGCAGGTTTAAAAAACCCCAATTTTTTTTTTGGCCTTTTCCAAAAAAAAAAAAAAAGTGAAAAACTTTAAAAATTTGGGGAAAAAACTACACAAAACCCCAGAGGGTTTTTTCCTTTTTTTCCTAGCCCCCCGTTGTTGGGGCCCGCCCCCTTCCTTTTAAAGTTGGGGTCCTTTTTCCCGGGGGATCCCGGTTTTTATTTGGGGGGGTTTTTTTCCAAAATTTTGGGCCCCCCCCCTTTTTTTCCCCCCCGGTTTGACCCAAAGGCAAGGGGGGGTGGGCCTCCCCCCCATCCCCCCGGCCCAAGGTTCCCCCCCCACCAGGGGGAAAAGTTTTTTCCCCCGGGGGGGGGGGGAAACCCGTGGGGGGCCAAAATGGAAAAACGGGTCTTTTTGGGTGGCCAAAATTTTTCCCCCCAATGGGGTTTTGGGCCCCCGGGTTTTTTTTTTTTGGGGGGGCCTGGCCCCCTTGGGTCAGCCTTGGGGGGCTTTTTTAATTTTATTTTTTGGGTTTTTTTCCCCCAAAGGGGAAAAACCCGCCCTTTTTTACCAAAAGGGGGTCAAATATAAAACCCCGCAAAACATTTTTAAAAAAAGACCCGATCCCCCTTTTTTGGGAAAAACCCGTGGGGAAACCCCCTTGGGGAAGGGGGGAAAAGGGGGGGAAGGGGGGGGCCCCAATCCCCCCTTTGGGACTTGTCAGAGGCCCAAAAAGCCGGGGGGAGGCCCCCGGGCCAGAAATTTTGGGTTTTTACCCGGCCCAAACTGGGGTTTTCCAAAAAATACCCCCAAAATTCCCCCCCCGCCCCCCAAAACCGGTTTTTTTCCGGGGTTTTTTCCCTCCCACCTTGGGAAAAAAACCAAAGGTGCAGGGTTCCCCCCCGGCCCAAACCCCCCGGCCAAAAACCCCTTCCCCCCCCCCCCTTTGGGCCCCCGCGGAAGAGGGCCCCCCCGGGGCCCGGGCCCCCCCCCGGGGGCCGGGAAAACTAGAGACCCCCGGCCCCACACTTTCCCGGGGGGGCGGGCCCCGGGTTTTTTAAAGAAAGGGGGGCCCCCCGCCAAACCCCCCGGCGCCAAGCCCCCCGGGGTCCCCAAAACCCTTTCCCATGGGAAATGGGCCCCCCCTTTTTTTTTTTTTTCCCCCCTGGCAAATTTTTTCCCCTTTGCCCAAACCCCTTTAAGGGGAAAAGGGGGGGCCCCCCTTTTTTTGGTTTAAACCCCCCTGGCCCCAGTCCCCCCCCCCTGAACCCCCTTCCCAGTTTGGGCCCCCAAGTGCCCCCCGGGCCCGGGGGGTTTTCCCCTTGCAAAAATCCCCCCCCGGGGAAAACCCCCCAAAAACTTTTTTGCCCTTTGGGTCCCCCCCCTGCCCGAAAATTTTTTCCCAAACCCCTCAGCAAATCCCCTGGTTTATTGCAAACTTTTTCGAGGTTTTTTTGGTTTTGGTTTTCCCCCCAAAAATTGCCCCCCCCTCTCCCAAAAGGGGGAAAGGGCCTTTCCCCCTTTGGGGCCCCCGGGGTTTTTGGCCCCAAAATCTTGGGCCTTTTTCCCCCCCCGCCCGAGGGGGATTTTGGGGGAAAAAGGGTTTTGGGCCCTACCGCTTTTTAGGAAACAAAAGGGCCCCCACCGGGCGGACCTGGGTTTGGCCCCGTCCTTTCCCCCCCGCTCCCCGGGTTCTATTGTGCCCCCCCGTGCACCCCTCCAACTTTTTTTGGAAAAAAAATTTTTTACCTGTTTTTCCCCCTTTGGGGTGGCCCCTTTTCCCCGTTGGGTTTTTTTTTTTCTGTTTTTTTCGCAATGCCCCGGGGGGTTTTTGGAGGGGAGCCGGGGTCCCCCTGGGGCCCTTGGCCAAGGGAAAACCCCTGGGGGTTTTTTTTTCCCCCCTCCTTCCCCCGGGCCCCCCCGGAGGGGGTGGGGGGGGGGACCCCTATCAGGAACCCGCCCCCCTTTTTTTTTTTTTTTCCCCCCCCAGGAAAATTTTTTGTCAAAAAAGGGCCCCCCTAAAACTTCCCAAAAAAATATAGATTTCCAAGTAATCCCCCATCAAAAAAATTTCCAATTGGAAAATTCCCCCTTCCCCAAAAAAAAAAAAAAAAATTTTTTTAAAATTTTTTTTAAAAGGGGGAAACCCAAAAACCAAAACCCAAAAAAAGCCCAAAAACCCTCCCGAGGGAAAAAGGGAAAAAAAGGAGAAATTAACCCAAAACCTTCCCCCCTTTTTTCCCAAAATTTTACTAAAAGAGCCCATAGTAAAAAAACCAAAAATTAAACAAAAAAAAACTGGGCCAAAAAAAAAACCCCCAAGCCCAAAAGAACAGAAATTTGGAAAAAAAGAATAAAATTTCCCCCAAACATCCCCAAAATTGAAAACCCCATTTTCACAAAGGAAAACCCAAAAAACATACATTTGGGGAAAAAACCCTAGTCCCCTCCCTTCCCGTAAAAAGGGGGCTGGGGAAAAATGGAATCCCTAAAGCCCGAAAATGAAAAAATAAAATTTTTGTAAACTTTTTTGCCAAAATTTGAAAAAATTTTAATTCAAAAAATTGGGTTTAAAATTTCCCCTTCATTAGCTTTTGCTTTTAAAAAAAAAAAAACCCCAAATTTTTGGATTTTTAAAAGGCCCTTTTTAAAACTTAAAAACCCCGAAAATATGAGACTACAAAAAAAAAAACATTTTTGGGGAAAAAAAAACTCCCAGGGCAAAACCCTTTTTTGGGGGAAAAAAATTTCCCTTTAGTAATTTCCTCAAAAAACCAAAAGGGCAAACCAAAGCAAAAATTGGGGCCCCATTTGGGGAAATTTTACCAAATTCCCCAAACTAAAAAGGGGGTTTTGCCAAAAGGGGAAAAAAAAACATCCAAAAAAAAGGGGAAAGAAAGGCCCCCAGAATGGGAAAAAAAAATTTTTTCCCCCTCCCATCCCGCCAATTTGGGTTTAAAAAACCCAAATATTTAAAGGGTTTTTTTTGACCAAATCCCCCAAAAGGAAAAAAAACCCAAAAAATCCGGGTTAAAAAAAAAAGGGTTAAAAGGGGCCTGAATAGACAATTTTTTTCCCCAAAAAAGGCCAAAAAATGGCCCAAAAGATTAAAAAAAAAAAAATTTTCCCCCAATATCAAAATTTGTTCCCCAAACAGAAGGAAAAGGGGACAAAAAAAAAGCCACAATAAGATACCATCCCCCAAACCGTTTTAAAAAGGCTTTTTTTTTTCCAAAAAGGGGCCCGGGGCCAAAAAAACAAAAATGCCCCGGGGGAGGAAAAGTGGAGAAAAAGGGGGAAACCCCCCTTTAAATGTTGGTTTTTAAATGAAAATTAAATACACCCCCCTAAAGGGGAAAAAGTAAAAGGACTTTCCCCCAAAAAAAAAATAAAAAAAAGGGGCCCACCTTAATGAAACCCCGCCCAAAAACCCACTGCCTTTGGGAAAAACAACCAAAAAAAAAGAGGAAATTTAGTATACCCGAAAAAAAATGTGGGACTCCCCCCCCCTAATTTTTGCAGCACTTTTTTCACAATACCCCCGATTTTTTTAAATCAAACCTAATGTCCCCCCTCCCGTGGTAAAAAAGGATTTTAAAAAAAAATGGGGGGGGCCCTATAACCCCAATGGAAAAATTATTTTTTTTTTTTGGGCCCTAAAATTTAAAAAAAAGGAAAAACCCTTTTCATTTTTCAAACAGCCCTTTGGGGGGGAAAGGGAAAAATTTTTTTTTTAAGTTTAAAATAAGCCCCCCGGGAACAAAAAAAGGCCAAAATTTTTTACCTTTTTTTTCTCATCATAAAATTTTGGGGAGTTTAAAAAATTTTAAAAAAATTTTTAAAGGGGCATAGAGAAAAGGGGGAGTAAAATAAATTTGGGGTTTTCCCCCGAGGCTGGGGAGGGGGAAGGGGGAAAGGGAGGGGGGCAAAAAAAAGTGGGGGATGGGGGTTTTTCCCAAAAAAATATAATTTTTTTGGTAGACTGAACAAGACTAATATTTTTATGCACAACAGGGTGACTAAGTCAAATGCTAGGTTATTATTATTTTTTTTTAAATTTTGTAAGAAGTGGAATTTTGGGAATGGTTTTTTCCCCAAAACCCAAAAAAATGAAAATTGGGCTTTAGGTGATGGTATTCCCATTTTCCCCCCCGAAGGTGATCATTTCATACTATATGCCTATATCAAAACTCACATTTTACCATATAAAAAATATCCGACTAATTTTTGTACCCATAATAATTTTAAAAAAAAAAAACAAAAAAAAAAAATTTTTTTTTAAAATTTTTTTAAACTCCCTTACCAAATTTTCCCTGTATTCAACTAACTAAAAAGGGGTTCAATTGTGATGCTCCAAAGGCCAAAAGAAGTGTTGTTATGAAATGCCGATGGGAGGCCAGTTCAGTAAAAGGGTCGGTCCCCCTCCAGTTTTTTTCCCGGGCCCCTTTTTTAAAGCATAGCCCCACTGGGGGGCCCGCCCCCACGAGGGGTTTTTGGGTGCCAGGTTTTTTTTCCCACATGGGAGACAAAGGGCCGTGATTTTTTTTCTTGTTCTGGGGGAGAAAAAGAAAGAGCGTTGGGGAAATTAGGTTTTCCCGCCCCCTGGCCACTTTTTTGGGGGTGAAGGGCTTCCCCTTTCCCTTTCCCCTTTCCCAGGGTCTCTTGCAATTCCCTACCAGTTGAGAAGGGCACTGATTGGGGAGCCGAAAGGTTTTTTTTCCCCAAAAAAACACATTGCAGAGGAGACAATGTCCCCCCCATCCACACATGTGGTAAGTCAGTACATCGATCTTTTTTCAATTTTTTTCTGACATTCCCGGAGCTGGGCTGCACGTTTAAAGATATAGAGTGGAAGTCAACACTGGCTGCCCTTTTAACCCCTTTAGCTAGATACAGGGGTGGCTTTTTAACCGAGGGCCCAAGGGGGCCCCTCGCTTTTGGGGGAAAGGAGAGAAGTCCCCGCAGGGACATCTGTAAGCCAAACCCAAAAACCACAAAAGGCACTCAACAGCTGGCTTGAGGTTTCGGACATAAAAATTTTTGCACATCTGATTTTCCCCGGCACCCCTTTTCAGGGCTCATGCAGGCCCCCGTTAGGGGGGTTTCAAAAAAGCTCAAAAGTGCTAAGGGACCCAAATTTTGACTTCAAAACTTTCAGGGAATTTTATCCCCCCCCCTGAAAAACCATCCTTTTTTTGGGGCCTGTTACTTCTTTTAATTGGCCCCCCCAGACGGTTTTCCCGCCCCGCCCCACAGAGGTCCCCCTTTCAAAACCCCCAGATTTTCCATCAAAATTTGAAACAGCTCCACCCCCTTCCCGGAGACTTCTAATCTTCCTCTTTGCTGACATTGCACTCAGACCTCCCTTGGGGCGCCCCTGGTCCCCTTTTTTGAGGTCCCCCCCTTGGGGTTTTTCTGGGCTGACATCCCCCAAGCCAAAAACTATCCATTTCCTCCCACTACCCCAAGGCCCAACCCCAGTGGGGGCCCACAGGAAAAAAACCCCCCCTTCTTTCAAAACCCCTTTTTGCCTGCGTAACTCCCGACTGGAATTTACCCCCTTTTTTCAGACGGACATGGGTTTTTTTTCCAAAAAAAAGCCTCCACGCAGAAGTTTTTCCGAGGACCAGGGAAAGGGGGGAATGGAAAAAGGACTCATTGAAATTTAGGCTTTTTTCCCTTTGGGCTGGAGGGGAGAACTTACCCCTGCTGGGGATATGAGGAAAGCTGAAAACACCTTTTAGTGGGCCCCTCTGCCTTTTTGGAAGGGGTCCCCCCCTTGCTCATCGAGTGGTCCCCCTGACAGATTCTGGGACCCTGCTTTTGGGTTTTTCTTGGAGGGGTGGGCTTAAGAAAAAGGCCCGGTGTAGGGCTAAAAACGGGGGCTTCCTCCCTTCAAAAATTTTTAAAAAACTTTTTTTTCAATCCCCCAAAGCCCCTGAAGGCTCCCCCATTTTTTATAGGTACTCCCCACCTTGTCTTTACAGCCCGGGGGAAAAAATTTTTTTTTTTTTTATTTTGTATTTTTTAAAAGATAAGACACATTTTAAATTTGGCATTTTATATTTTTTTTTTGGGAGCACATTTTTTAGAGTCCCTACCTACGAGTTTTTACTTTTCGTCCCCTTTATTCATTTTTTTAACAAAAAAGGCAAAACAAAATTTTTTGAAAAAACTGGTGAAAAAATGGTTTTTTGGGTATGAAAAGCAATAAAAAATCTAAAACTGGAAAAAATGTTTGCAAAAGGGCAAAAATGGGGGTTAAAAATTTTTTGAAAATGAAAAAGGGGCAGAAGTGGAAGGGGCCCTTTGAACAACTACCTAACCCGACTTTAAAAAAAAGTCCGTAACTAAAAAAAAAAAAAAAAAAAACACCCAAAATTTAAATTTTTCAAAGAATCTATTTCAAAACCCCCAACACACGTCCCCTGTGCCCAAAGGGCTTGTTTATTCCCCATTTTTACCTACAATTCCCCCCAAAAACCCCCAGGAGATTAAAGGACTAAAAAACCCCCCATCCAGACAGCCCAAAAACCCCTAATGGCTTTTTTTTCCCCCCAATTTTGAACCAACCGAGCCTTTGAAGGGGCCCACCCCCCTTTTTTTCCCACTTAATCTGTGATTTTTTTTTCTATGCATTTTTTATTTAAAGAGAACACCCATTTTTGTATTAGGGTCCCCCGGGTCCTTTTTAACCGTTTTTTTGAAATGAGAATAAACCTTTTAAAAATTTAAAGAAATATCTGCAGTCCCCCCCCCTTTAATTATGCTGGGGTTTTTTTAAACCATTTAGACTTTTTTCCCCCCCATCACTACAAAGAATGACCCCAAACAAGGGATGGGATCCTTCCAACTAAATTCCCCAAAGGCCCCCCCTGACCTCCCTTTCCCCTACCCCTTTCAGGGCCCTATAACCCCCTTTTCCTCACCCCCCTTTATCCAATTCCTTTTTTTACCAGCAAGTGGCTTTTTGCCCCTCCTTTCCCTGGCCTGTACCTTCAAAAATCCTTCCCCTCTTTTACAATTAAAAAATGTCCCCCAACATTTCCCACCTTAATGATAAGAATAACCCTTTCTACTGACCCCCCCCCCCCCTGGCTTTATTTCTACATATCACCTTGCTCTCAACCCCTCCCTACTTGGGGTTCCCTAGGCCCAAAATCCAAAAATTTACACATTCAAACTGAAAAACCCCCATCTTTCCCACCCAAAACATGTTTTTCCTTTTTTTTTGTCTTTAAAAATTAAAACCCCCATCAAGTGACTTTCCTACTCCCAAAAAAACCCGGAATCACCCCCCCCCTCTAACAATTCAAATTTTTCCAAAAATTTTTTTTTTCTTTTTTCCTCCCTTCGTTAATTTTCCCCTTTATCCCACTGCCCTAAAACCCTGGTTTAACCACTGCCACCCTCCCCTTTTCTTTAAAATTTCTCTAAATCTCTTAAACGGGGTTTCCCCTCCCCCTTTCCCCCCCAATCCCGTTTTTTTTTAATGTAAAACCCGCATTTTTAAAAAAAAT
>JAKFHU010000396.1:0-44759 GCA_023783475.1 Daubentonia madagascariensis
TTTGTTTTTGTTTTTTGTGTTTTTTTAATCTTGAAACCTGAATATCCTGCCTGTAGCCAGAGACAGAAGCCTCTGTTCTAGAAAGGGATTGGTTAAAAAAAACAATAGCTCAAGTAAACTCTAGACCTGAACAAACAGTAGGCAGATCTGAATTTGGAGGGACTCACCTGTTATATAAAAGAATGTATTTGGAGCCAGAGGAACACAGGGGATTCTAGCTGGCCAGGTACTGAGTCCAGGAGGAGCTTGTGTTGCTTGCAGCGTGAGAGGTCATTCTGAATCTTGGTCAGAGCACCAGAAATGTCAACCTAAAGGAAGAAGCTTGAAATACAAAATACAGTTTTAAAGAATTCATTTGAGCCAACGTAAGGGCAGCTGCCTAGAAGTCTCAGACCCACATAACCTTGGATATGAGCTTTGTTTGGCCTTTGTTATGACAACTCAAATAAGTGACTGAGGGAAATGTCACGATCAATTGAAGTTTATTACACCAAAGTTTGAGGATGTGCCTGGGAAAATCACGAACCACAGAAGCATCTGTGATTTACGCTGTCTGACAAGGGATGTGGGAAATCGGTATTTAAGAGGAAAGGGCATATAGAAAGAAAAAGGAGGGCATATGGTTACATTCTTGTTAGACTTTTCTTACTGCCCAGAAGGTCTACATTTTACATAAGGTGAATGTTTGAAGAGATACAGGGAGTAAAGGAATAATCCATTATATAGATGTCCCTGGGTAGGTAGAAGCATGATTGATCTTGTCTACTGTCCTGTACCTGGGAAGATAAACCTCTAATCAGCGTTAGTGTAGAATCAAACAGACTTTAGTTTTAGAAGTAGATTTAGCCTTCAGACTGAATGTTACAATGTGTATGTCTTTGTTTATGGGAGGACAGCAAAAAATTTCCTTATGAATGATCTGTGGGGTCAGTCCTTGTAGATGCCTGAGGGCTTTTACTTTCCTATGGGGACCTGGCTGATGTATAATGTTAGTAGCAGCTGTTCATTTGGAAGCGGGTGTTGCATGACTCAGCTTCCAGACTTCACCTTCCCTTTTACATAAGAAGTTGTGTGTGTTTTTTGGGGGGGGGGATCTGAGATTTTTATTTTCTTTACAGGAGAAATTTAAATGCAGTGTAATTATTCCTTACATGTGTTTTGGTCTGTAAACTGGCTTATAGAGTTACCTATGCTTGTATTTTAAACTGTAGGTTAAGAATATCCATAGACCCATTCAAAATAAATAATACTTTTGTTTACATAAAAGTAGGAATACATTATTTAGTAGCATAGTAGGCTATTGTGGGTTTAGTGTGCTCTTATCTGGGAGGCTTCATGAGTATTCTGATATAACTGCAAAATTCATCAAACAAATGAGAATGATTACCATGAGATCAGGCTTCTGGCTTTTTTTTACAATTAGTGAGAAAGCATCACATGTGGATTTATGTTATTTAGACTGAGGAAATTCTTTTTAAAGTCTAAACCAGACTATACATTTTCAAGAATTACTCAGTACAGCTTCTTGAAAAGGTCTTGTGAAAAATAAGTAATATTAGGATTGAAAAAATTCAACCACATATGTGTACAGATTTGGGGGTCAAGAAGGCCACAGAGTGGAGAATACCAGATTCTGTCATAAAAGAATGATCCCTGTGTTTGTTTTCCTCCAAGTCATAAAGGCAAGATCTTTTATTTGTTTACACTTCCCACTTCACAGAAGGAGCAGGCATTTTAAAGAGAGGCTATGTGCATTGGGGCAGGTTGTGTTAAAACTTGACAAGGTGCTGCATGCATTGGACCAGGTTAGAGGGGGGTGAGTCTTGGCATCAGGAAGTCTGCAGGGGTCTTCTGGAATCTCAACTCCTTTGTCTTGCAAAAATTCCACTATTTCTGGGAAACAACTCAAAAAGTTGAAGTAGTTAAAAGTTACAGGGTTCTCTTCATCAGGCCCTACTGGCCTGATAATCTAAAAGGAGAGAGAGGGGATTATAAAAACATAGAGATCATTAACATTTGTTCATAGATCCAGTTACAATAGCACAGAGATGTTTATTTTTGAGATCATCTACTTTATCAGCCTTTTCAATGATACTTTTATATTTTGTATGTAGTTTAAAAAGGGCTTTTATTCTCCTGGAAATGAACATAGTCTTCTTATTGTCTTAATTACAGCCTTTTTTACATATTCTTCCAATCATCTGGAAGATTTGAGGAAATAATCTCATTTTATATTTTCTGAATTGATATACAAGTCTCTGGACACGATGTAATAATCTACTTTTATCACAAATTTCAAATTCATCTTTTATCAGACATCCCATTTATTTTAAGTGCATTCTTTCTTATATGTCCTATGGATGGTTGGATAGAAAATAAATAAACAGATCATACATGTATAGATATAAATAGATATCTTTTGAGACAATGCAGTTTTCACAATCTTGAACAGATCACTTTTTTCATCTCTTAAACTAACTCACTGTAACAACATTTTACATCTTCAAGTATGTTTGCATTTCAATACAATATACATATATATCATGTATTATTTTTAATGAAATTTACTCTTATCTTATTAGGAGTTCAGTAACTATTTTGACATTTGTGATTAATTTCAAGTTGTCTTGTGCTGACTATTTAGTTTTTATGTCAGATAATACTACATCACAGAAACACATTGGAGAGCTTTCTATATTTATACGTTTAGCATCAGTTTCTAGAATCTGGAAATTATGTCATTTTGAATGTCTGGTACAAATAGAACATGAATATTACACTAAAGATGTCTTATTAGTGTACTTCACTTTTAAGTCGTAACAACTAAACATTCCTCTGGTCATATTGATATGATGTATAGTTTTTATTCATTTTTGCTTTTAGTGATGTTGTGTCTGTCTGTGTCCTTGCTCTAATATTAATTTGTCCTATTACAGTTCATGTTAATTTTATTCATTTGGTTAGGGTTCTCACAGATTTTTCCACTGTATAGTTAAGTCTTTTTCTCTTAATGATTAATAGGTACCTTGTGATGATTTACCAACTGATGTGCATAAACCATCACATTTAATCTGGAAGCTGCCTTTGCTTTTTAGATTCCCTTTGCGTATAGCTTGCTTTGAAAAATGAAGGCTCTCATCTTTATTTTCTGGTCAGATGAACTGGGATAAAGCCAGGCTCTGCCACTTACTGGATGTTTGAAAGACACTCCTCTTGGGCCAGAAGCAGTGACATCTCTGGTGAACTTGATAGAAATTCAGAAATTCAGGCTTCACCCCAGATCTCCTGAATCAAAATCTACATTTTAACAAGATCACCAGTTCATTGTTATACACATTAAAGTTTGAGGGGTGCCTTCTAACTCAGCATGACTTTTCCATCTGAAATATATACACAACTTATCCTATAGACATAAAAATGTAGCACTCAAAAATGTAGATGTTTGTGTTGGTGCCCTGAATTTCATACTGTATCATCCAGGAAACTGTAATACCTCCACTGGTTTTGTGGATCTTATGTCATCCTCTTTCTTCAGAGTTAGAGAATACATTAGAGAATATTTATGTGTTAAAAATTGTCTATTTGAGTAATTCCAGTCACTCATAGGAGTAAGAAAATTATCTTTCCTCTCTCATTTCACCTGGAGTCAAATTAAGAACTCTTTCCATGGCCACGTTGTAAATATGTGTTTTTATTTCAGGGACTGTTGACATTCAGGGATGTGAGCATAGAATTTTCTCTGGAGGAGTGGGCATGCGTGGATGCTGCTCGGTAGGATTTGTATAGAGATGTGATGCTAGAGAACTACAGAAACCTGGTCTCCTTGGGTGAGGATAATTTCAATACACAATTCTTCCACACTAAGGATTTTATATCCTTTCTTTGTAGAATGTTTTCTGGGAGTTTCTGCTTTATATGAGTTTTAGAAATTGTTTCCAAGGAAATCTTGAGGATTTGTTGGTATAGAAAAAAATCCTCAAAATCTTTTACCTTGACATTAATCTTACCCATTCTTGAGCTGATCTGTAGCCTTTACTCTAGATTAGTGGTAATTTCAGAAATTTAGTGTCATAAAATATTGTTATCCATACCTTAAAATCCAATTTTTACCATCAATTTTAGATTCACAAGTGCTGGGCAATAAAGGTAAGGACCCACAAATTTTATTTCATTTTATTTTATTTTATTATCTTATTTTATTTTTTTCATGACAGAGTCTTGCTCTGTCACCCCAGCTAGAGTGCAGTGGTGTCATCATAACTTATTGCAACCTCAAACTTCTGGGATCAAGCAGTCCCCCTGCCTCAGCCTTCCCAGTCACTGGGACTACTGCCTGCCTATTTTTTTTTTCTCTTTTTAGTAGAGATGGGGTCTCACTCTTGCTCAGGTTGGTCTCAAACTCCTGACCTCAAGTGATCCTCTTGCCTCAGCCTCCCAGAGTGCTAGGATTAGAGGCACAAGCCAGCACACCCAGCCAAGACCACAAACTTTAAATATGTCCTAAATATTCTAAAGTTTCTATCAGGAAATGGTATTTTTTGATTAATTTTCTAAAATCTTCTATAATGTTCTCACTTTTCTACTGAGCACAGTACTATGTTGGTAATTGGAGAATCCTAGCAAGATTCATGGTACTTTTTTCTAATATAACAGGTGTTGCTCTCTCTAAGCCAGACCTGATCACCTGTCTGGAGCAAAGGAAAGGGTTCTGGACTGTGAAGAAACATGAAACAGTAGCAGAACACCCAGGTAGGTGGGAGTGAATGAAGCAGATGACACAGGTGATAGGCCCAATGTTTAAAGAGGAAGCCAGACCTTAACGTGTGTTTTGGGAAGCTCTGGTCGAATGGAAATGGTTTCTGAGAAGCCTGCATTTCTTTCTCTTAGTCTCACATACGGGCATCCCTGGCCCTTGTCCTTAAGTTATCTAAAGATTTGACTTCCCTTTCCATGATCTTCCTTCACACTTACTGGGAGAGTCAGAGTCCTCTTCATGCCTTATAAGGGACTGCAGGATCTGACTCCTCTTCCATTGCTTTTTAGGACATGGTAATATATGTGTATTTTTGAGGAACTCTATGCTAAACTATTTTTAATTTCCCTTTTTGCATTATATCTGAAATGTTTTAGTGTAGTGGTGATATTGGTATTTGGTTCAGAAATCCCAGGACACTGCAAGCGAATGTTGTGTTTTCTGCTTTATGGTTTCCTATCCTCTAGAAGTATTAAATGTGATTCTACACAAATTCATAGTTGATAACGTTATCAAAACACTAAGTATCTCCCTAAGTATAATAAAATCTAATGTTGTTTTACTTCTAAGTTCTTTTTTAGTGTTAACTGTAATTAATAACAAACATTATACACCCAAATTCCTCAACTTTAATATAGTTTAATGTATCTACTCCCTACATTTATTAAATATTCTATGTCATTAGGCAGCTAAGAACACAGCTGAGCATATATTAAACATCCACATTTTACTTCATTTTTTAATAACTATCATTTTATAATTTTCTTTTCTTTAGTATGAACTTACTGAGACTTGTGTCATTCATATATATGTATACACATCCATATACATATGTGTGTGTGTGTGACATGGACTTTCTTCACAAATAAAAGTTGTATAACAATACAATTATTCTATACAATATAATGGCTTGATATGTGTATGCATTGTGAAATGATTAGTACAATCGAGTTAACGAACATATCTAATAGTTCACAGTTACCTTTTTTTGGTAGTCAGAACACTTAAGGTATGTCATAGCAAATTTTAAGATAAAAATCATTATTATTACTTATAGTCACAATGCTATACATTAGGTCCACAAAACTTATTCATCTTATTATATAATGAAAGTTTGTACCTTTTGAACAATATCTCCCCATTTTCCCCACCTCAGGCCCTGGCAACCACCTTTGTACTTTCTGCTTCTATGAGTAAAACCTTTTTAGATTTCTCATTTAAGGGAGATTGTGAAATATTTATCTTTCTGTATCTGGTTTATTTCAGTTAGTATAATGTCCTCCTGGTCCACCTATATTGTTGAAATGGTTGAATAATATTTTTTGTAACCAAATAATACCCTATTCTGAATATATACCACTTTTTTCGTCCATTCATCATTCACAAACATTTAGGTTGTTTTCATTTCTAGGCAAGTGTGAATAATGCTGCAGTGCACATGGGAGTGCATATATTTATTTGAGATACTGATCTTATTTCCTTTGGTTATATATATAGAAGTGGGATTGCTGAATTGTATGATAATTCTATTTTTTTATTTTATAAAGATCCTTCACACTTGCTTTCATAATGAATCTACCAATTTACAACTCACCAACAGTGTCCAGGGTTTCTTTTTCTTCACATCATTGTCAAAACTTGTTATCTTTTCTTTTTCATATTAGCCATCCTAACAGGTATGAATGAAGTGATATCTCATCATGATTTTGATTTGTAATTCCCTGATGATTGGTGATGTTGAGCACATTTTCATATACCTGTTGCCACTTGTATGTCTTAATTGGGAAAATATCAATTCAGTCTTATGCCTTTTTTCAACTGGTTATTGTAGCCTGTATTATTATTGCTTTTGCCTTTGATTTATGTTTCTTATATAATTTGGATATTAACCTCTTATCAGAATATCGTGTGCAAATGTTTTCTCCTATCCTATTAATATTCTTATTTTATTGTTTACTTTGCTGTGCAGAAGCTTTTCAATTTGATGCAGTTCAATTTGTTTATATTTGCTTTTGTTTTCATACTTTTGGTGTCATATTTAAAAAATCCATTACCAACATCAATATCAATATGGTTTTTCATATGTTTTCTTTTAAAATTCTTAAGGATTCATGTCTTACACAAGCCTTTATTTTATTTTGTGTTAATTTTGGGGTACAGTGTAAGAAAAATGGTCTAATTTTATCCTTTTTATTGTGGATATCTAGATTTGCTAGCACCAGTTATCAAAGAGACTATACCTTCTGCATTGTGTACTCTTGTTGTCTCTGTCAAAGATTAGTTGACCTTGTAAGCATGGGTTTATTTCTGGGCTCTTTATTCTGTTTCATTGGTTGTTGTGTCATTTTTAATGTATATACCATTCTGTTTTTATTACTACAGTTTTGAAATATAGCTTGAAATCAGAAAGTATGATGCTTTCAGCTTTGTCCTTCTTCAAGATTACTTTCGCTATTCAAAGTCTATTGCAGTTCCATAAAAATTTTAGCATTGTGTTTTTTATTTTTGTGAAAAATACCATTGGAATCTTGATAGGGAGTTCATTGAATCTACAGATCACATTGTATTAACAGTATTTATTCTTCTAATCCATAAATGTGTGATATTTTTACATTTATTTGTGTCTTTTTCAATTTCTCTCATCCATATCTTGTATTTTTCAGTGTAAAGCTTGTTCACCTTGGTTAATTTATTGCTAACAAATTAACATTTTGATATTATTTCACATGAGATTGTTTTCGGTCCTTTTTTATTAGTTTGTTTTTCATGTATGGATTTACTGACACTAGTATGTTAATTTCATGTTCTCATTTGCACTTCATGTGAGTGTATATTTTACTTTAAAAGTTTTTTGGTGTACTATTTATGATTTTCTATATATAAGATCATGTTATCTACAAACAGTGACAATTTTACTTATTTACCATGTATTAATATTTATTGATGTGTATTATCTTTGTGTGAGTGAAACACTTTTGTGATTTGTTAGGTAATTTTTGAAAAGCTTTATAACTATTTTAGTTATCCTTTTAAGAAAATTTGTGGTAAAACACATAACATGAAATTTACCATCTTAAATCTTTTTAAGTGTACATTTCAGGAATAGTAAGTATATTCACATTGTTCTGCACAAGATGTCTAGAAATTTTATGTCTTGAAAAACTAAAACTCAGGCCAGGTGCAGTGGCTCACGCCTGTAATCCTAGCAGTCATGGAGGCTGAGGTGGGAGGATCACATGAGGTCAGGAGTTTGAGACCAGCCTCAACAAGAGCGAGACCACATCTCTACTAAAAATAGAAAAAATTAGCCAGGCATGGCGGCGCGCACATGTAGTCCCAGCTACTCAGGAGGCTGAGGCAGGAGGATCACTGAGCCCGGGTGTTTGAGGTTGCTATGAGCTGGGCTGACACTATGGCACTCTAATCCATGTGTCAGAGTGCTACTCTGTGTGAAAAAAACAACAACAAAACCTTAAACTCAATACCTAACAACTATCCATTTTACCCTCTCCAGCCCTTGACAAACTCCATTCTACTTTCTGTTGCTATGAGTTTGACTAATTAAGATACATCATGTTAAGTATAACCATACACTATCTATAACATTGTTACTGGCTTATTTCAGTTAACATAATAGTCTCAAGCTTTGTCCTTATCATAGAATGTGGCAAAAATTTCTTTTTCTTTTCTTTTGTTTTCTTTTCTTTTTTTCCTTGGGAGACAGGTTCTCACACATGCCTGTGGTAGAGTGTAGTGTGTCGTCATATCTCACTGCAACCTTAAACACCTGGGCTCAAGTGGTCCTCCTTCCTCAGCCTCCTGAGTAGCTGGGGAAACAGGTGCACACCACCACGCCTAGCTAATTTCTCTATTATTTGTAGAGACACGGTCTTGCTATGTTGCTCAGGCTGGCCTTGAACTTCTGGCCTCAAGCAATTCTCCTGCCTTGGCCTCCAAAAGGGTGAAGATTACAGGCATGAGCCACAACAATTGGCCTAAGATTTTCTTTTTTAAGGCCAAATAATATTCTACTGTCTATATACCATATTTTTAAAATGTATTCATCAATTGAGGGACATCTGTGTTGCTTATGCCTCTTGGATTTTGTGAATAATGCTGCAATGAGCTTGGGTGCACACATATATCTCTTCCAGTTTCTGCATTGCATACTTTGGATAGATACCCACAAAGTGGGATTTCTGTATCATATGCTAATTTTTATTTTTAATTTTTTGAGGAACCCTAATACATTTTTCACAGTGTCGGCATTATTTTTCACCACCAATATTTCAAAAGGGTTTCAATTTCTGTACGTCTTTGACAAACTTTTTTTATATTTCCCATTGTTACTGTGAGGTGATATTTCATTGTGATTTTGCTTTGCATTTCTCTAAAAATTATTAATTTTGAGTATCCTTTCAAATTCTTGTTGGCCATTTGTATGTCTTCTCTGGAAAAATATCAGTTCAATTCTTTGTCCATTTTTTAATCAAGTTATCAACTGTCTGTAGAATTTTAGGAGTTGTTTATATTAATATATTCTGAATACCAACTCCTGTCATATATACAATTTATAAATATTTTTGCCCATTTTTTTATGTGGCATGTTCACTCTACTAAATGTTTCCTTTTGGTGTATAGAAATTCTGAAATTTGCTGTAGTCCTACTGTTCTGATCTTTTCTTTGTTGCTTTTGCATTTGATGTCATATCCAAGAAAGCAGTGGCAATACTAATGTCATGATCTTATTTCCTATATATTCTTCTAAGAGTTTTATTAGTTATATTTCTTACGCTATATGTATTTAATCTGTTTAAAATATATTTTTTGTATTTTTATGTAGATATTCTGTATTCAACTCCATTTGTTGAAAAGACTCTCCTCTCCGCATTGTGTGGTCATGGCCACCTTGTGGAAGATCCTGTGATCATATGCATAGGGGTTTATTTCTGGGCTCTCTAGTCTTTTCCTTGATCTACTTACCTGTCTTTGTGTGAGTACCACATGCATTTATTTTGTAGCTTTGTAATATATTTTGAAATCAGGAAGTGTATTGTCTCTGTGTTCTTCTTGTTAAAGGGTATTTGGCTAGTCGTAATTGCTAAACAAATTTTAGGATTCTTTTGCAAATTTTAGGAATCTTTTGCAAAAAAAGTACCGTTGGGATTTTGATAGAGGTTACATTGAATTTGTAAATCACTGTGGGTAGTATTGACATCTTCATAATATCAAATCATCTGATCCATGAGCTAGAATATATTCAAGAGTGTGTTTTATTTCCACATCTTTTTGGATTTGCCACTTCTTCTGCTTTTTGTTTCTGGTTTTATATCATTTTGGTCAGAAATACATTATATGATTTTAGTCAGCATAAATTTGGTTAGAGTCATTATGTTTCCTAACAGAAGGCACTATGTAATTGAACATATTGTGTATCTTGCTGCTTTTGACTGGAGAGTTCTGTACACGTCAGTTAGGTCTAATTGGTGTGTAATGTTCAAGTTTTCTATTTTCTTATTGATCTTCTATCCAATTTTTTTATTCATTATTGAAAGTGTGGTCTTAAAGTAAACAATGACCATTTTGCTGTGTGTTTCTTCTTTCACTTCTGCCAATATTTGTTTCATATATTTGGAATCCCTTATGTTATATATACCTGTAATGTATATATTATACAACATAAATTATATAACATATATAACCTATATATGTGTTTATATATATTTTTACATATATAGTATATATACATTATATTTATATTATATATATTACTTTTATAGGTTCCTGGTAAATGGACTATTTTATCATTATGTAACATCGATTTTTGTTTCTTATGACAGTTTTGACCTAAGCTGTATTTTGTTTAATATAATCATGTTCACTGCACTCCCTTGTGGTTACTATTTGCATGGAATTTTTTTTTTGCATCCTTTATTTTCAGCCTATTTGACTCCTTAGAGCTAAAATTAGTCTCTTTTGGACAGAATATTATAGAAACTCATTTATTCTTAATCCTTTCAGCTGTATTATATTTTTTCGATCAAAGAGTTTAATCCATTTATATTTAAAGTAATTACTGAAAGAAACGAGGTTATTCTTACTTCATGTCTTCTAGCTATATTATCCCTCACCTCTTCTCTTTCTGCCTTCATTTTTGTTTTACTGATTTTGCGGTTACTTGCTTTGATTCCTTTGTCATTTTCTTTTGCATAGCCATTTTTTTTTTTGAGACAGAGTTTTGCTCTATCACACCAGGTAGAGTGCAGTGGCATCATCATAGCTCACTGAAACCTTAAACTCCTGGGATCAAGTGATCCTCCTGCCTCAGCCACCCTAGTAGCTGAGACTACAGGTGCACACCGTGACATGTGGTTAATTTTTCTGTTTTTAGTAGATTTAGTGTCTTGCTCTTGATACAGGCTGTTCTTAAACTCCTGATCTCAAGCAATCCTCCTGCCACGGTCTCCCAGAGTGCCAGGATTACAGGCATGAGCCACCACACCTGGTCATGACTTCTTATATATTTTTTCTTACTGAACACCTTGAGAAATAATGAGTACAAATATATCTTAAAATTATAACAATATACTTCAGTCTCATAACAAGGTAATTTCAATTAAATTAAAAAACTATACCTCTTTACATCCCCCAAGTTTTATTGATGTGACAAATTATGTAATTTTGTGGTGATCATGTATTAATAGAGAACTTTCAGAAGTTCTAAAATAATATGCTTGAATTCACATGTTTTATAAAATCTGAATTAGATAATTAGTATGCACCCCACATTTATTAAATTGATTTTTTTCTATGTTTTAGTTTAGTGCATGCAAATAGTTATTAGCATTTCCATCCACTGGAATCAACCTTCATCTCAATGATAATATAATTCATTCCAAAGTGTTCATTTTACATATCAGTTTCAGACTACATTTTGCAATGTTTTTCCTGTATTTAGAAATGTAAGACTTTTCTTTGTTTCTGAAAGCTGGATTACAGCCTTTCTCTTTTGTGTAAGAAGAGTACCAATATATTAACATAAGAAAGACATTTCTGTAGTGTCACTTAAGTGCCTAATCATTAAAATTTTCTTATCAAAGGTTTTTATGAATGATAATAATGTGTTTTTGTGAAATATTATTGCCCTAAATGTATGCTAATGATTCAAAATCTGTGGTATTTGTGGATGCGCAGTTAACTTTGAAAATTACAGTTATCTGGAATTCTTCTTCAGTAACGCACTATATTTATTCAGAATTTTGTGGGTTAAAGTTTCTTTTAATTTTGTTTTGCAAGTTTATACTTCTGCTTCACTTTTTATAGTGGGCCACCTCACACCCATCACCTAAGTTTTTAGTTTTTGCATATATATCATAATTTTGTATGACAGTGTTAGACTCTGTATACTTTAAGACATTGTGGGGCAAAAGTTAAATATAAATCAGCCATGTATCTATTGCCAATATAATTTTCTTTATGTTCATCTGACAGTATAAATATTACTTCTATTTTGTTTATGAATAGTACACTTTTTTTCTTTGTTTGGTGGCCAGTGGTTATTTTATCCTGTCTAGGTAAATAGTCATGAAAATTGTTTTAATTTCAACATATATTTATTCATGAATATATATTATCTTTGTGTGAAACATTTGTGTGATTTGAAGACAATTTTTGAATAGCTTCAAAACTCTATTTTTGATATTACTATTTATTTTTCATTATAAAAGCACATAAAATTTATAATCTTAAGTATTTGAATTATATAGTTTTTTCTGTTCCCTTATTAAGATGTCTTGCATTATTGTTTATCACTGAAAGTGGGGTATTGAAGTAGTCTACCATTATTATATTGCTGTGTATTTCTTGCTCCAGTTCTGTCAATATTTGCTTTATATATTTGGCAACCTTGAATTTACACACACACACACACACACACACAATAAATCATAGGTTCCCAGTGAATGAGCCCTTTTATTATTGTTTAATATCCTTTTGTGTCTTTTATTATTATTTAATATCCTTCAGTTTTGACTTAAAGTATATTTTATAAAATAGGACAAGTTTTCCTTCAAAATTTATTGTGTCTGATTGTGACATCCATGCCCTCATTTGATTAATATTTGAATGGAATTTTTTTTTTTTTTTGGTCATGCCACTTTCAGTTCATTTTTCTAACTTGATGTAAGGTGAGTCTCTTGTAAAGAGTATATAGTTGGGTCTTTTTTTTAATTTTCTTAATTCCCTATCTTTATTCAATTTTTGTCTTTTGGTTGTGAAGTTTAGACCATGAATATTTACATAATTTTCTGAAAGGAAAGAACTTACTATTGCCATTTTATTAAATGTTTTCTTTGATTCCTGTAGCTATTTGGCCCTCTCTTTGTCTTTCATTCATTTTTGTAGTTATGTACTTTTACTCCTTTCATATTATATTAGTGTATCTCTATAATAGGTATTCTAATGGTGGTTAGCACAGCAATTACACCAAACTTCTTATAGTTACAACAACATATTTTAAACTAGTAATAGCTTGAGTTGCATTTAAAAATT
This sequence comes from Daubentonia madagascariensis, assembly GCA_023783475.1. Lineage (NCBI taxonomy): Eukaryota > Metazoa > Chordata > Mammalia > Primates > Daubentoniidae > Daubentonia > Daubentonia madagascariensis. The sequence continues at coordinate 13,304 of JAKFHU010000396.1, forward strand.
CTTCCTCAGTACATCTGCCCTCAACTTTGTTATTGATATTACCAGTTACATCTTGTTATATTGTATACCCATTAACAGAGATTTAGTATTACTTTTTTATTTTTTTTTTCAAATTTTATAGCATGATTGAAAGTGATTTCTGCACCATGTTTTTAATACTACAGAATTTTACTTTGGTGTACTTGCCTATCTTTCCCAGAGAGTTATTTATTTTCATATGATGTTGTTTTCTAGCATTTTAAATTTTTTTTAAAAATTTTTTTTATTATTTTTTTATTTTTTTTTTTGCATTTTAAAATTTTTAATGAAAGGAGTTCCCTTGGGCATTTCTTGTGGGGCAGGTCTAGTGGCGATAAACTTTTTCAGCGTCTGGTTATCTTGATAAGTCTCTAGCTTTTCTTCATTTAGAAGAGCAGTTTTGCTGGATATAGTATTTCTTCTCTGAAGTTTTTCTTCCAGCATTTTGACTGTATTACCCAACTCTTTTCTGGTATGCAAGGATGCTCTTGAAAAATCCACTAGTAATCTCATAGGAGCATGCTTAGAGATGACACATCACTTTTCTCTTGCAGCTTTCAACATACTCATTTTCTGTGTGACTTTCATAGTTTCACTTGTAATCTGTCTTGTTACAAGTCTCTTTGTGTTTACCCTAGGTGAAGTATGCTGGGATTTTTAATTTTTTATGTCTTTTTTCCTATATTTGAGAATGTCTCAGTCATTTCTTATTGTATTCTTCAGCTCCACAATTTATGTTTTTTATGATTTTAATTATTATTGATATTCTCATTTTCCTGATTTTATTTAGTTGGTTGTATTGGTCCCATTTTACTCCTTCAGCATTTTTGAGATGGTTATTTTTAATGTTTTCAGGTAACTTATATCTCTCCATTCCTTTATGGTTGATTGCTGATTATTTACTTTGTTTCTTTGATTGAGCTATATTACCACGATATTTTGTATATGTTGTACTCTTTGACTGAGATTTGAGGATTAAAAAAGCAACCTCTAACAAACTTTATAAAGTGGCTTTGTTCCGGGGGACTCTGGCACTAATTCACTGTCCTAGAGATTTAGTAGCCTTGAATCTGTCCTGAGGATTTTCTTCTGTGGATTTGTGTGTTTAGTTTCCAGTTAAAGGAATTTTCCCACATTTCTTCTTACGAGCCTGTCATCATTTGCTACAGCATTCTCTTTTTGTGGTACTGAAATCTCTGTGCTGCTGTAACAATCTTTTACCTTTTGTTTCAGTACACCCAGTCCGTCTTTCAAACTATAGCACCATTCCTTTCAGCATTCTATGTTATGGGAGGCAGAAACCATCTTTGCAAGGGCCCCCAAAAGCCAGAAGGATGGACACAGATTTCACCATTTTCTTCCTCTATTAAGGGAGAAGCTGGGAGTTGCGATTTTACTTCTATATACACCATGCTGTATTAAGGAGGAAAGGCCATGGTAGATAAACATAACAAACATTTCTTCCCCTAGTATATGGCTCTTGCAATTGTGCTCACCTTGTGTGCTGCAAAGTCTTACCTGGTTTTTCAGAATTCCCACCAAAGAAATTTGGTCAGTCTGGTTTTGTAACTTTTTTTATCTAAAAGAGAATTACAGCGTGTATATTGTATTATGCCATTTTGCTAATGAGCTTGGTATAATTTTACATATTAAATTTGTAATGTCTATTCATCTGATTGTGAAAAAAGAAATAAGTGGGATAATTTGTTATTTTGAAAATTTCTTTCAGCTGTGCCCTCTCATTCCACCTAATACCATTTGCCAGAGCAAGGAATAAATATTTTATTTCAAAATGTGGTACAAAGAAGATATGAAAACTGTGGCCTTGAGAATTTGAAATTAATGAAGGACTGGGAAATTGTGGGTGAGTGTAAGGAGCAGAAAGGACATAATAATGGACTTAATCAATATTCAACAACTACCCATAGCATAATTTCCCAATGTAGTAAGTGTTTGAAAGTCTTCAAAAAGTTGTCAAATCTAAATAGACATAAGATGCGACATACTTTATTGAAATCTGTTAAATGTAAAGAATATGGGGAAGCCTTTATCCAATGCTCACATATTACTGAACATAAGAGAATTCATAATGGAGAGAAACATTACAATTGTAAAAAATGTGGTAAAATCTTTAAATCTTGCTCAAGACTTTCTTATTGTAAGATAATTTATAGTGGTGAGAAATGGTATAAATGTGAAAATTGTGACAAATCTTTTAACCAGAGCTCAAACCTTTCTACACATAAGAGAATTCCTACTGGAGAGAAACCCTATAGATGTGAAGAATGTGGCAAAGCCTTTAAGCGGTACTCACACCTCACTGACCACAATAGAATGCATACTGGAGAGAAACCCTACAAATGTGAACAATGTGGGAAATCCTTTAAACAGTACTCACACCTGACTATACATAAGAGAATTCATACTGGAGAGAAACCCTACAAATGTGAACAATGTGGCAAAGCCTTTCACTGATGCTCATACCTTGGTAAACATAAAAGAATTCATACCGGAGAGAAACCCTACAAATGTGAAGAATGTGGCAAAGCCTTCAACTGGTGCTCATCCCTTACTATACATAAGAGAATTCATACTGTAGAGAAACCCTGCAAATGTGAAGAATGCAGCAAAGTGTTTAAATGATGCTTGTATCTCTCCTAACATAAGATAATACATACTGAAGAGAAGCATTATTAAAGTGAACAATGTGGCAAAACCTTTAACCAGTGCTCAAATATTTATAAGCATAAGATAATTTATACCAGAAAGAAACCATACAAATGTTAAGAATGCAACAATGCCTTTATGTGGAGCTCTTCCCTTAGTGTACATTAGAGAATTCACACATGAGAAAAGTCTTACAAATATAAGGAATGTGGGAAAGCCTGCTCACGTATCACTTGACATCAGAGAGTCATATGGGGTAACAGAGGTATAAGTGTAACAACTGTCAAAATACCCTTCAGAAAATAAAAGCTTTAGAGTGTGTGTGAGTGGTTATATTGAGAAAAATATTACACCTGCAAAGAGTGGTACAATATCTTTATTTCTATCATGGACTTTATTGTGCACAGGAAAATTTATACTGGAATGAAATCCTCCATTAATTGCTGAAACTTTACATTCAGAGAATTTGGATTGGAGAGAAGCTGTACAAATATTACGAATGAAGAAAAACATTTGTTCACAAAACACAGCTTAGCAAACACCAGAGTTTGTACTAAAATGTTTCACAGGTGCCATAATGTGAAAAAAAATTAATAAAAGATCAAGTCTAAATAAACCTCAGAGGATTCACAGTGGAAAGCACTAAGGCACTAATATTTTCAGACATTACCCTAAAGCAGAGGGTTGATTATAATGAATAATTTGAAGTTAAAATTGTTAGGTAGTTTATTTATATGTATGTTTAAAAGGAGCAAGACATTGATTTTATGGTGAGTTATAATTACATTTAAAGTATACTTTTTTGGATTAAAAATTCTAGATTTTTTTGAAAATTAAATACTGATGCAATTCAACTTTCAAATTAATGCTGTGCCCTCACTTGTAGAGTTTCTGTGAAAGCATGTGGTCAATTTTTGCTGCCTCAAAACTATGAGAGGTCCATGTAAATTAGGTGCGCATCATTCATATACTCTTCCAAGGACAATGAAATGTAAGATACGTAAAGAAAATCTAACTGGAAAGGCTCTTTGTGATTGGCTTATAAATGTGTTGTAAGTGATGTGAAATGTTGGGGTTCAGTGTAATATACTTCTCCATTGTAGTTAGAAACGACAAAGATGGTATTTGGAATACTGCTATCCTGCTATAATATTTTTAAAATTAACTTATTCTTTTTAAAATTGACAGATGAAATGGTATGTATTTATCTTGTAAAGGAAGAGGTTGTGAAGAATATATACATTGTCAAATGCTTAATTCTAGCTAATTAGCTAGAATTTATATGCATAACATTCCATTCCAGAACATTCCATTATGGAACATTTCATTATGTAACGTTCCATTTTGTTTCACTCAATTCAGTACCATCCTTTTTTATAACATTTCATTTTATAACATTGAATTGTTTAACATTCTGTATAATAACATTTTATAATTAATAGCATTCCATTTGTAAGATTTCATTCCCTATATTGCCATTCCAAATCATTTATTTTCATAATTTTCCTTTCTATATGTTATTTTGTAACATTCCATCTTTTCCATTCATTTATTTGTTTTATTACATAATATTTCATTTTGTTCAATTCCTCCTGTATTACTTCATTCCATAACATAACATTCAATCCATTCCATTTTTTAACATTTCATTCTAAAACGTTCCATTCCACAACATTCCAACCCATACCATTCTATGCCATAACATCTGATTCCATAAAATTTCATTCTGTTCAATTCGACTCCAATTAATTCCATAACATTGAATTGCAACACATCTGTAACATAACATTTCATCACTCTACATTTTATAACATGCTATTAATATTGCATAATATTCTATCTTTAACATTCCTTTCCACAACATTCCGTTCCATAACATTCTATGCTGCAATATATCATTCCTTATCATTCCATTCCACATAACTATTCTGTAACCTTCCATTCCATATTCTTCTCTTCTATAACATTCCATTTCATAAGTGTCATTTCAAAATATTCCATTCTGTAACATTTCACTCTCTTGACATTTCATTCCATGACATTACATTCTGTGACCCTCCAATCTGTATCATTTGGTATCATAAGAATTAATTCTGTTCCATTTCATTCCATTCTATTCATTTCCAGAACATTCCATAAAAGAACATTCCAGTCACTGACAGACCATTTTGTGACTTTCCATTTAGTGACTCTCTGCTCTGTAACATTCCATCTGGTAACATTACATTCTGTTACATTTTCTTCTCTAACATTCCATTCCATTTCGTCCTATTCCTCACAATTACGTTCCATACAGTCCATTCCATACTATTCCATAAAATTTCATTCCTTTCTCTTCCCTTCCATTTTGTAACATTCCATTCCATTCAATTCCATTTCATTCCATAATATTCTATAACATACCATTCTATATTGCATTCAATAAAATTCCATTTGTTTGCATTTTTCTTTGTAACATTTCATTACATAACAATCCATTCCATTTCATAACATCCATTTTGTCATATTCCTTTTCACAGCACTGCATTCTGCAAAAGTGCATTCCGTATCATTTTAATCTGCAGCATTCCATTTTGCTCCATTCTATTCAGTTTGCTTTTTTTGATCACGTTCCTTTCTGTAACATTGAATACCGTAGCATTCCATTTCATAACATTTTATTCCTTAGTGTTCCATTCTGCAATATTTTCCTCCATTCCATTCCATTACATGTCATTCCAGATCAATTCATTACATAACTTTCCACTCCATAACGTTATATTTTGTAACATTCCATCTTTAAAATTTAATCTATTTACATCACTTTGTGCTATTCTATTCCTTTTAATTTCTAGCATATCTTTTGATTCCATAATATTCCATTTAATAAGTTTACATTCAAATCCGTTCCATTTTGTAAAATTCCACTTCAAAACATTGCAGTCCAAAATATTCCATTCCGTAACTTAGTATTTTGTAACATTCCACTCTGTAGGATTCCATTCCACAACATTACATTCTATAATATAACATTCTATTATATTCCATTACTTAACATTCCATTCCATCCCATTTAACTGCACAACATTGCATTCTGTAACATTGCATTCTGTACCATTTTTTTGTAATCTTCCATCTTTGATTCCAATTCTTAACCATTCATTCCATTCAAGTCCATTCTGTATCGTTTGATTTCATAACATTCTAATCTGAAAAAATCCTTTCTGTAACATCCAATTCTGTATCATCCCATTCCATTCAGTAACATTCAATCCTGTAACACCTTATTTCATAACATTTCCTTTTGTAACATTCCATTCTGTTAATTCCATTCCATAACATTTCATTCCATGATATTCCATTCCACTTCATAACATTTTGTGCATAACATTCCATTCCATAATAATCCATACTGTTCCATTTCATTCCATTATATTCCATTCAGTAACATTGCATTCCATAATAATTCCTATTGTAACATTCCATTTTATAACATTGTATCACTTGACATTTCTTTCACCTCTGTCTTTTCATCCATAACAATCCTTTCTACAACATTCCATTCCATTTTATTCCATTTTGTACATTATCTTTTCATCACATTAAATTCCATGATTTTCCATTCAGTTCCTTTCCACAACATTCCATTTCATTCCATAACATTCCATTCCTTAACATTCCATGTCTTAATATCTCAGTCAGTAACATTAAATTCTGTAACATTCTATCCCATCACATTCCATCCATACATTCCATTCCATAGCATTCTATTCTTTTCCAATCCACTTTGTAACATTCCACTCTGTAATATTTTATTCTGTAATATTCCATTCTATAAGGTTTCATTCTGTAGCATTTCTTTATGTAATATTTCATTTCATAACTTTCTATTCCATCAAATTCCATTTTATAACAATGCATTTTGCAGCAATCCATCCTTGTGCATTCCATTATGTAACATTCCATTCATAACAAACTATTCTTAAACATACCATTCCATATAATTTCTTTCTTTAGCATCTTATATCATAATATTCCATTCTGTAATATTTCCTTTCATTCCACCCCATTACAGAGTACGTTACATTCCTTTCCACCAATATCATTTTGTGGCTTACCATTCAGTGACATTCTATTCCATGAGAATCTATTCTGTGAAAATCCATTGAGTTACATTTGATTCTGTGACATTTCAATCCATTAACATTACATTCTGTGATATTCCATGTTGTGTTTTCCCTTTTGTAACATTCTATTGTGTTAAATTACTTTTTTTTACATTTCATTCCATAACATTTTATTTTGGGACTTTCCATTCCCTAACATACTGTGCCATAAGATTCCATCCTAAGACATTAAATTCCATGATATTCCATTCAGTGATATTTCATTCCATGCCATTTCATTCTTTAACAATTTATTTCTGACATTTTTATCCGTAACATTCAATTGTGTAACATGGCAGTCCGTAACATTCCATTCTGTAATATTTTTTTCTGTAACATCCCATTTGTTACATTTCATTCAGGTACATTTTTTTTTTATAACATTCCATTCAGAAACATTCAATTTCATAACATTCCATTCCACAATGTTTTATTCTATGGCATCCCATTCTATAAGACTCCATCCCAAGGCATGTAATTCCAAATCATTTCATTTTATAACTTTCCATTATATAACATATTTTGTAACATTTCACCTGTAACATTCAATTCACTTGAATTTCATTCTGTAACATTCTGAATTTTCAGTCAATATCATTTGATTCCAAAATACTACATTGAATAATACGTCATTTTGTAACATTCCATTCCACAACATTTAATTTCATAGCATTCTATTCTGTAACATTTCATTCTGTAGGATTCCATTCTATAACACTATATTCTGTGACATTACAGCCATTACATTCCTACATCTAAAAGACAGAAATATCACAAACCAAGAATTTGAGGAATCATCTCAAGGAACTGGAAAAGGATGAGCAAACCTATCGAAAACCCAACAGTAGAAAAGGAATAACCAAGAGCAGAGCTCAACTAAATGAAATCAATAAGTAAAGATTTACACAAATATTAATAAAGCAAAAAGTTGGTTCTTTGAGAAGGTAAACAAAATTGACATGCCTCTGGCTATATTAACCAGGAGCAGAAAAGAAAGGACTCTAACAAGCTCAATCAGGAATGAAACAGGATAAATTACAACTGATAACACAGAAATAAAAAATATCATCTCTGAATACCATAAAAATCTCTATGCACATAAACTTGAAAATGTGGAGGAAAGGAGATATGCTTAGAAACACATGGCCTTCCTAGGCTCAATCAGGAAGAAATTGAATTTCTTAATAGACCAATAAGTAATGAATTTGAAACAGAAATAAAAAATCCTCCAACAAAAAAATGTCCTGGACCAGATGGATTCACACCCGAATTTACTAGACCTACAAAGAACTGGTACCTATACTGCAGAATTTATTCCACAACATCAAGAAGGATGTAATCCTCCCCAACACGTTTTATGAAGCCAACATCACCTTGAAACCAAATCCAGGAAAGGACACAACAGAAAAAGAAAACTACAGACCAATATCCCTTATGAATATAGAGATGTAAATACTCTCAATAAATTCCTTGCAAACTGAATTCAGTTGCTCATAAAAAAATCCATCATGACCAAGAGGGCTTCATCACATAGATGCGGGGATGGTTCAGCATACACAAATCTATCAATGTCATTAAGCACATAAATAGAAGTAAAAACAAAGACCATATGATCCACTCAATAGATACAGGAAAAGCATTTGAAAAAATTCAGCACTCTTTTATGATAAAGCATAACAAAATAGGCTTAGATAGACTTATCTCAAAATGATAAAAGCCTTATATAACAAATGCACAGCCACCATTATACTGAATGGGGAAAAACTGAAAGCATTTCCACCTAGAACTGGAACCAGACAAAGTTGCCCACTATCACCACTTCTATTAAACAGTGCTGAAAGTCCTAACCAGAGCAATCAGACAAGAGAAGGAAATCAAGTGTATCTAAATGGGGGAAGAAAAGGTCAAATGATCACTCTATGCTAATGATATGATCTTATGTCTAGAATACTTCAAAGATTCTGCCAAGAGACTACTGCAATTGACAAGGAAATTCACCAAAGTCCCAGGTCACAAGATTAATGTACACAAATTAGTAGCATTTATATATGCCAAGAACAGTCAAGCTGAGAACAAGATCAAACACTCAATACTTTTCACAATAGCAACAAAGAAAATAAAATACCTAGAGATACATTTAACTAAGGAGGCAAAATACCCCTACAGGGAGAACTACAAAACACTGAAGAAGGAAATAGCAGAGCATGTAAACAGATGGAAAAACATACCATGCTCACGGGTCAGCAGAATTGACATTGTTAAAATGTCTATACCACCAAAAGTGATCTACAGATTTAATGCAATCCCCACTAAAATACCAACGTCATTTTTTGGAGATCTACAAAAAAATAATTCTACACTTCATATCAAACCAGAGGAGACCCTGTATAGCCAAAGAAACCTTAAGCAAACAGAACAAATTGGGAGGCATCAAATTACCAGACTTCAAGCTATACTACAAGGCTATAGTAACCAAAACAGCATGGTACTAGCACTAAAGCAGAGAAACAGACCAATGGACCAGAACAGAGAACCCAGATAAAAAACCATCCCCGTATTGCATCTTGTCTTTGACAAAGCAGACAAAAACATACACTGGGGAAAAGAATCCCTCTTCAATAAAAGGTGCTGGAAAAATTGGATAGCCGCATGTCAAAGACTGAAACAGTCCACACCTCTCACCTCCCACAAAACTCAAGTCACGATGGATAGCAGACTTAAACCTACGGCATGAAACCATAAGAATTCTAGAAGAACATGTTGGAAAAGCTTTTCTACATATTGGCCTTGGTAAGGAATTTCAAAGAAGACCCAAAGGCAGCCACAGCAACAACAAAAATAAATAAATGGGACCTAATTAAATTAAAAAGCTTCTGCACAGCCGAAGAAAAAATCTACAGAGCAAATGGACAGCCTACAGAATGGGAGAAAATATTTGCATGCTATACATCCCATAAAGGACTGGTAATTAGAATCTATAAAGAACTCAAGAAAATCAGGAAGAAAAAAATCAAACAACTCCATTAAAAAGTGGGCAAAAGTCATGAACAGAAACTTTTCAAAAGAAGATAGACTAATATCCAACAAAAATGAAAAAATGCTCAACGTTTCTAATCGTCAGGGAAATGCAAATCAAAAACACAGTGAGGTATCACTTAACTAGAGTGAGAATGGCTTTTATCAAATGTCCCAAAACAACAAATGTTGGCGTGGATGCAGAAAGATAGGATCACTCATGCACTGTTGGTGGGACCGCTAACTAGTGCAGCCTGTATGGAAATAGTATGGAGATACCTCAAAGAACTAAAAGTAGAAATACATTTGACACAGCAATCCCACTCCTGGGTTTGTTTGTTTTTTTGTTTATTATTCCAGAATATTATGGGGTAAAAACGTTGACGTTACATACATTGTGTGCCAGCCGAATCATAGGTACAAACGTCATGCAAAGGAAAAAAAGACATTCTATAAAAAAGACACCTGCACTTGAATGTTCATAGCAGCACAATTCACAATTGCAAAAATGTGGAAACAACCCAAGTGTCCATGAATATACATTAGTGGATTAATAAAATGTGGTAAATATATACCGTGGAGTACTACTCAGCCTTAAATATATGTTGAACTAATACCTCTTGTATCATCCTGGATGGAACTGGAGACCATTCTTCTAAGTGAAGTATCACAAGAATGCAAAAACAAACACCACATGTATTTACCATTAAATTGGAACGAATTGATCAGCACTTACATGCACATATGGAAGTAACATTCGTTAGAAATCAAGCAGGTGGGAGGGAGGAGGTGTAAATTCACCCCTAATGTGTATGATGCACACTATCTGGGGATAGACACACATAACTTTGATTCAAATGGTAGAAAAGCATTTTATGTAACCAAAATGTTTGTACTCCCCCATAAATTCTGAAATTAAAAAAATGATATCAGTGTTAGTGATTGAATTTTGACATTAAAAAGAAAAATGAATTATAAGGTTTTTCATGGTATAAAACAAAAGCAAAAATGATTTTGCTTATACTCTGGAAATGTGACCCCAGAGCATAAATACAATATAAAATTTTCATAAAAACACAACTGTAATATTTTCCCCAAGAGTGTTTATCACATGAGTGACCATGAAAAAGAAATCAAAGGACTTCCATTCCAGGTACTTCTAAAAAGCCAAATAAATAAAAAATGAAAAAAGAAAAGAAATTAGAAATCTCAACCCCATTGAGATAAAATTTTTTTATTTAAAACAACCCACAAAATTAGTGTCTTAGTTTGCTTGAAAACAAAGCATGATTTACTTACTTTTTCTCAGTATTATGTTTAGAAGAGATGAAAATTAATATTTTATGTATTTTCTAATAATTTTATCTTTTATGTATATTTTCATAATTGTGGTCATCTAATTAAATATCGTTCTTCAAAAAAATCCAGTCCATTACTTAACATTTCATTTCATTCCATGTAATTGGATTTTATTGCATTTCATCACATTCCATTCCTTAACTTTCCATTCCTTAACATTCTATTGTGTTATGTTTTAATCCATAATAGTCCATTCTGTTCCATTTTATTAAATAATATTATGTCCTGTAACATTCTATTTTCTAACATCCCATTCCATAACATTCCATTCTGTGTCATTGCAATCCGTAATATTCCATTCTTTTATATTCTATTATATTTCATTTTGTAACATTCCATTATGAAATTTTTCATTACATAACATTTCATTTTATATTATTTTATTTTGTAATATTTCCTTATGTATCCTTCCATTTGGTTAAATTGCATTCCATAACAATCCATTCCGTTCCATTCCATTTTGTAACATTCAATTTCATCACATTCTATTCTTTATCATTCCATTTCTTAACATCCCATTGTGTAACTTTCCATTCTGTAACATTCTGTGCCATACCATTACATTTCATAATTCCATTCCATAACATTCCATTCTGTATATTTTATTCTGTAACATTTTATTCTATAACATTCCATTCTATAATATCTCATTATTCAGCATTTCTTTTTTTTTTTCTTTTGACACACATCTATGGTTGTACATTCAACATTTCTTTATGTAACATTTCATTTCATAACATTCCATTCCTTTACATTTCATTATGAAACTTTCCATTCTGTTCTGTAACATTTCGTCACACTCCGTTCTGTAAAATTCCATTCATAACATACCATTCTGTAACATTTCATTCCATAACATCTTTTTCTGTAACCATCTATTTCATAATGTTACATTTTGTAATATTCCCTTCCATTCCATGACATTCTCTTCCATAAATATCTGTTTTTGACTTACCATTCCATGACATTACATTATGTGACAAATAATTCTGTGACTTTCCATTCTGTGATACTTTTTCCATTACATTCCATTCGGTGACATTCCACATTGTATTACTTAATTCCAAACGCTACATTGTATTCCATTACATTTTTTTTTTCCATTTCATTCAATACATTTTATCCTGGGGCATTCCATTTTCTGGCATACCATTCCATAACATTCTATTCTGTGGTATCCTATTCCATGACATTTCACTCAATGACATTGCATTCCATAAGATTTCATTCTGTAACATTCTATTTTCTTACATATTTATCCATAACATTCACTTCCATAACATTCCATTCTGTAACATTCCATTCTTTAAAATTTGTTTCTGTAACATTCTATTTTATTTCATTCCATTCAGTTGCAATCATTTCATCACATTCTGTTCAGCAACATTCAATTCCATAACATTCCGTTTCTCAACATTTTATCCCATAGCTTTCAATTCTATAAGATTCCATTTCATTACATGCAATTCCAAATAATTCCATTTCATAACTTTCCATCCTATAACACGTAATTTTGTAACACTCCATCTTTATTTATTTTTTAATTGGATTGGTGTTTATTAAAATTAAGAACTTATATGCTTCAAAGAATACCATCAAGAAAGTGAAAAAACAACCCACAGAATGGAAAAAATATCTAAAAGTCGTATTTCTTTTTTTTCTGAGTTCAGAATATTGTGGGGGTACAAATGTTATTGTTACACAAATTGCTTTTACACCACCAGAGTCACAGCTACAAGAGTACCCATCTCCTGGAGAGCAGGCACCACACCTGTTTGGTAGATTGATGCTGCTTTTTGCTTAAGATTGCTTTGGCTACATTTTGTACAACATAAGCAAGTCTACACTTCTGGTCAATTATTAGTAATTTGGCAAACCTCACCTCCCCTTCCCAAACTCAACCTAGTTTAGTACATAAATGCTTGGGATAAGTGGGTTAAAACGCATTTAGAGAAAAACAAACTTATTCCATGCTTTCTTCATGGTACAGATTTAAAATATTTATATAGTTCTCAAGTGGTAGAAATTAATGATTCTTACACAATTTTTGTGTTTTATTAAAAAAATTACATTACCGAATGTAATGTAAAATTATTCAGTGTGTGATACCAACTCTTTCTTAACTATCTAAATAAATAATAGATCCACTCTTTGCTTTTTTAAATACCCTGATTAGAGCAGAATTTACACATTTTGAACAATAAGTAGTTTTTTTCAGCAGGAAACAAAGATGCCAGAACAGTATGGAGCATTTTCAAAATTTCATGAACTGAGTTTACAAGTTCTAAACAGACTTCTGATTACCTTCTCATCCTGTAATTTTCTACTTGCTTTTGATTTTCTTGCTGTTGAGTCACTATGTTGTGAGAAAAAATGAAGATGTTATAATTAGTTGGAGTGTTTTTGGCTTCCTTATTAAAATTTTAAATCATTTAATACATAGCAAAATGCTTTCTTAATGCATGTCCTTTTATATCCTATATGCTTTTTCTCTATTAAAATAATTTAAAAGTATTACATCTTCCTGCGCTTTTGAATAGTATTTGATATGTATTTAGTATTTAATATGTATTGTATAATGATACAGTGAAAATAATGTGTTTTCTTGTAGTATATTTTAATACTTTTATGTTTTCAATATTATGACTGCTATATATATAAATAAGCATTTTATATATGTTTATTTATTTGAACATACTAAAGAAATATGAGGTAGTAGCAGTACAGTTCAGATTATGCAACAAGCATGCCTTTCTTTTATAATGAAATAGAATTTTTAGAATTCACTAGTATAACAATGTGCTGAGATTATAAACAAAAACCAAACTTTAGAAAAACATTATTATAATAAAATACGTGATTATTTAAAAAAAAAAAAAAGATTGCTTTGGCTAGATGGGGTCTTCTCTGGTTCCATATGAAGCATAGAATTATTTTTTCTAGATCTGCAAAAAATAATTTTGGTATTTTAATAGGGATTGCATTGAATCTGTAGACCACTTTGGGTAGTATAGACATTTTAACGATATTGATTCTGCTGATACATGAGCGTGGTAGGGTTTTCTATCTGTTTACATCCTCTGCAATTTTTTTCTCAGTGTTTTGTAGTTCTCCCTATATGGGACTCTCACCTCCTTAAATATTTTCCTATGTATTTAATTTTAATTTGATGCTATTGTGAAAGATATTGCACCTTCGATTTGATTCTCTATTTCACTGTTATTGGCATATATGAAAGCTACTGATTTGTGTGCATTGGTTCTGTATCCTGAGACATTGCTGGATTTATTTATTGATTCCAGGATACTCTTGATTGACTCTTTGAGGTTTTCTAGATTTAATATCATATCATCAGCAAAGAGCAATAGTTTCCTCTTCTTTCCCCATTTGGATACCCTTAATCTTCCTTCTCTTGTCTGATTGCTCTGGCAAGGACTTCCAGCACTATGTTAAATAGAAGTGGAAATAATGGGCCACCTTATTGGGTTGCAGTACTAAGCGGGAATGATTTCAATTTTTCCCCATACAGTATTATGTTGGCTGTGGGTTCGTCATATATGGCTTTTATAATTTAGAGGTATGACCCATGTATGCCCATTTTGTTAAGATTTCTCATCATAAAAGGGTGCTGAATTTTGGCAAATGCCTTTTCTGCATCTATTGATGGAATCATATGGTCTTTGTTATTGCTTTTATTTATATAGTGAATTACATTTGTAGATTTGTATATGTTGAACCATCCTTACATCTCTGGGATGAAGCCCACCTGGTCATGATGAATTTTCTTTGATGTGAAGTTGAATTCTGTTTGCTAATATTTTATTGAGAATTTCTGCATCTATATCCATAAGGGAGATTGGTCTGTAGTTTTCTTTTTTTGTAGTGTTGTTTCCTGGGTTTGGTATCAAGTGGGTATTGGCTTCATAGAATGAGTTGGGGAGGATTCCATCCTTCTCAGTGTTGTGGAATAATTTCTGCAGTATAGGTACCACTTCTTTGTAGGTTTGGTAAAATTCAGATGTGAAGCTATCTGGTCCGGTACTTTTTTTCACTGGAAGATTTTTTATTGCTTCTTCAATTTTGGTGCTTGATATTGGTCTGTTTAGGAATTCTATTTCTTCCAGATTGAGCCTAGGGATGTTGTGTGTTTCTAAGAATTTGTCCAATTCCGCCACATTTTCATGTTTTTGGGCATAGAGCTTTTTATAGCATTCAAAGATGATGTTTTCTATTTCCATGATATCAGTTGAGCCTTCTTTTTTATTTCTAATTGCGCTTTTTAAAGTTCCTTCTTTTCTGCTTTTGGTCAATCTAGCAAGAGGCCTGTCAATTTTGTGTATCTTTTCAAAGTACCAACTTTTTCTTGATTTTTTGTTCTTGATTTCATTTAGTTCTGCTCTGATCTTGGTTATTTCTTTTCGTCTGCTGGGTTTAGGATTGGTTTGCTCTTTCTTTTCCAGTTCCCTGTGATGCTCCATTTGTTTGTTAATTTGTGATATTTCTGTCTTTTGGATGAGGGCATTTAAGGCCATGAGTTTTCCTTTCAGGACTGCTTTTGCTGTATCTCACAGATTTTGATAACTTATGTCCTCATTATCATTTAATTTAAAGAATCTTTTGATTTCCATGTCAATCTGCTCCTTGAACCAAAAATTGTTCAGCAGTCGATTGTTAATTTCCATGACTTTGTGTAGAGGTGAGTGTTTCTGTTGGAATTGAGTTCTAATTTTATTGCATTGTGATCTGAGAAGATACATGGTATAATTTGTATATTTTTAATTTGTTGAGATCTGTTTTGTGGTCTAGGATGTGATCAATTTTCGAGGAAGTTCCATGAACTGATGAGAAGAACATATATTCAGCATTATTTGGGTGGAATGTTCTGTAGATGTCTTTTAGGCCCACTTGTTCTAGAGTTCTGTTTCAGTCCATTATTTCTTTGTTTATTTTCTGTTTGGAGGATCTGCCCAGTTCTGTCAGTGGGGCATTGAAGTCCCCAGCTATTATGGTATTGCTGTTTATCATTTTGTTTAGATCAAGCAGGAATTACTTTATGTATCTGTGAGCTCCTGTTTTAGGTGCATAACCTTTTTGGATCATTAAGTCTTCTTGTTGAATTTTTCCCTCCATCCCTCTATAGTGACTGTCTTTGTCTTCCTTTACTTTTGTTGCTTTAAAGTTTATGTTACCTGATATAAGCATGGCTCCACCAGCTATCTTTTGGTTTCCATTTCTCTGGAAAATTGTATGTCATCCCTTCACCTTGAGTCTGAATGAGTCCTTGTGAGATAGATGTATTTCCTGGAGACAGCAGATACTTGGCTTGTATTTTTTTTATTGAGTCAGCCAGCCTATTTCTCTTCAATGGGCAATCTAAACATTCACATTTATTGAGAGAATTGATATTTGGGGTGGATCTTTGTTCATCCTGTTGGGTAGGCTCTCATTGCTTTGTTTTACCTGTCAAGCCATGGTGGAATCTGGGTTCTGGACATTAGCTTTTGGGTGATTTTACACTGGTGTGTGTCTATTGCACTGGTCAGTGTAGAATGCAGGTCTGAGTACTTCCTGCAAGGCAGGTCTGGCTTTGGAAATTCTTTCAGTGGTTGCTTGTCTGGGAATGTCTTTATTTCCCCCTCACATAAGAAGCTTAGTTTTGCAGAATACGGAATTCTAGCCTGGCCATTATTCTGTTTTAGAAGACAGAGGATGGGTTCCCAGTTCCTTTTGGCTTGTAAGGTTTCAGTTGAGAAATATGAAGTTAGTCTGATAGGTTTTCCTTTGTAGGTTACCTGCTGTTTTTGCCTTACTGCTCATAGGAGGGCCTCTATTGTGTTTACTTTGGCCGGGCAAGGTGGGCTACCTCGCATCCCATGGGAATCATGCAGATGATGGATTGGGCCCTGCCACCAAGGGTTGGTTCCCTGATTAGCAGAAGGCATGGCAAGGCAGGTGGGCAGGATCATTACACCTACCCAGTCACAACAAAAGAAGTGTGAAGAAGGAAACCCTCATGAAATGGATCCCCAAGAATGCTGTCCTTCATGAAGTGGGAAACATTGCTGGGTGATATGGCTGACACAGAAGAAGAAAACTCTAGGCCAGTGGAAGACAGGGAGGACATGAAGAGATGGGTGAAACACTATATAGGCTGGCACCCAGGCAGGGGAAAAGATCCCTGCCAACTGCCATGGGGATGCCACTGTGGAAGGCTGACTTAGCCAGAAAGGCCATCTTGAGAGGGAAAGATGTTCTCCCACTGCGTTCTCTGCTTCTCCGTCGTGCGGGCCATGGTCAGAGAGGGTGGATGTGACCACCAGGGCAGGAGGCAGAGGGTGATAGACTCTCCTTCCTGGCCTTCTCTCTGCACCTCTCCTGCACGTCCACAGTGAGTTCCTGGTGAGGTGGTGGTTGCCTGCCATAGCCTAGGGTGTTATCCTCTTTGGATGGGAAGGGTGGCTCCTCATGGTGCCAAAGTTACTCCTACTGCTGGTACTCAGGCGGACCCCACCTGGCTGAACCACGCCCTGCCACCCCCAAGCGGGAAATGCCGTGGGGAAAACAAATCGCACCTGGCCACACAGCCCCAGCGGGACCACAGGGAGGGGCTCACCAGAAGGAAATGTGACTTGAAAGATTCCCCAAGGCCCCTGCACCAGACGAGTTCCTTTCACCAGCCCCCACACAGAAACCACACACACACACACACACACATACACACATACACACATACATACTACACAGCCAGAAGCCCTCACACACACACCCCCAGGCAGTTCCCGAGGCAGCCGGGTTCAGCACCTCAGGAGGAAAGGCTTCCGGGGACAGAGCATGCTACAGGGCCATGGGCAGTCCAGGCTTCTGGTCCGAGGGGCGACAGAGAAGTTTTGGGAAGACTCACATAGACAGCCACAAAGCAGGCATGAGGCGGCAATCGATGGATCCATGGATGGATCCCGAGCTGCTTCCCGGCTGCTGCGACAGGTTTCTTCAGCCTGGTCAGCCCTCCTCCTCCGCTCTAGGATCCTGCCACTCCACTCCTAGGTGTGCCACTGCACGTGCACCTGGGAGACTCCATGCTCCAGGTCGGCCCCCAGATCACTCTACCTGGGCCATGTTGTCCCCACACTGAGACTGTACTGTGTGCCACTTGGCCCAGATGCATTTCCCTGGGCAACCAAAGGACTTCCACATGGCAGGGGGATGGTCCAGGCTAGAGACAGCAGGCAGGTTCCAAGTGAGTACCAATCCCAGACCCCAGAACCCTAGGCCTGTCTCCACCTCTAGGTCACAGACAGCATCCCCTACCCTAACACTGCCCTCAGAGCCCCTGACCTGCCCTCACTCCCACTGGACATCCAGACCTTCCTCCCCTAATGACCACGGCCCCTATTTTCATCGAACCCCAAACCTGCCCTCAGAACCACACATCCAGTTCCCAGGCTGTGGAGACGCTGGCCTCCTGCACGACAGCCTCATCCACACATCTCTAGCTGAGCATGAGGCCAGGGCAGGGGTGTCTTGCTGGGGGCCACGGGGAGTAAGAATCTGCCACAGCACCAGGGTCGAGGCGAACAGGCCAGGCCAGTGCGGGCGGGCCTTGGGAGGGGGTGGTGAGATGGGAAGAACAAGGTGTGAGCTTCCCCCCTCTTTTGTCACTTGGAGGAGGTTTAAGTGCCATTGTGTGTCTGCATGTCCTGGACATCTGAGGCATGCACCTGGAGCACGTAGCCTAAGACAGGGACATCATGGCCGCATGTGGAACCTACTCCTTGAACCTGGACCCAGGCGCAGCCTGAGAGCTACCAACTGTGGCCTGTTGAGTCCAGCCCCCCCAACCCACTGGCGCACCCC
This sequence comes from Daubentonia madagascariensis, assembly GCA_023783475.1. NCBI lineage: Eukaryota > Metazoa > Chordata > Mammalia > Primates > Daubentoniidae > Daubentonia > Daubentonia madagascariensis. The sequence goes on from JAKFHU010000396.1 coordinate 32,362, forward strand.
TGCCTCATCTCCTGACACAGCACAATTATTGCCTGCACCCCCAGCTGCCTCCTGCACAACGGCAAATCCCCACACCCCAAGTTGGCTGCCATGCCAGGATTCTGCACAGTCCGATGAGCTGGTGGGGCCCATTGCCTAGGGCAACTGTGGTAAGCCAAGCATCTGGGGGGAATGGGTGGCCTGGGGCACAGCGTCCATCAGCAGTCAGGTGCAGGTGAACACCACGTCCTTGGCCTTGGAACCCCAGGCCTGTCCCCAACCCTGTCCAGATCAGAGAGAGCATCCTCCTCCCCCAAAATTCTACACCCTTCCACCTGGGAACCCCACACCTGCCCTGGAAACCTTACATCTGTGCCCTCAACCCCACACCTGTCTCCCAACCCAGACCTCCCCTGCCTGACTCCAGATCTGTCTCAAAACCCAGATCTGCCTTCCCCAACCCCAGGCCTGTCCCCCCAGCCTCAGATCTGTCCAACTATTCCAGGCCCTCACACTGGTCCCTCTGATGGAGGCATTTCAGACACCCTGGCTGCAGGAGGGAAGTGCTGAGGCAGGGAGGCCCCTGCTCTCTTGACATGGAATCTTCCATCTGGGAGGGAGGACCCTGTCCTCTGACTCTGTGGAGCCCCTCCCCACCACAGGCACACTCACCTTCTTCAGCCTCTGCTGCCTCCTCTGGGCACTCCGGGGGTTCCTCTTTAGGGTGGCCAATTTGGAGATCTCCACCTGCTAGGGTCAGGAACAAGGTCAGAGAGACCATCCTCCCTTCACCTGGTTACACCACAGCCCCCCTGGCGTTGGGCCCTGGATACCTGGCCTGAGTCAGCTGGTGCAGTGTTATGAGCACCTCCAGCCAGCTCTGATCCTAGGTCCACTCCCAGCGGCAACACGCACTCACTGTGTCACCTCGGGCACGAAGCCCGGCCTCCCCAAGAGTGTTCCTCACCTGGAGAGTTCCATGGGAAGCACACCTACCTCACAGGGTCCCCTGAGGACTCAGTGTCACAGAGCTGTCATCAATGTTCTTGCCATCATCTCTCTGAGGAAGGACTAGGCACAAACACCCTCAGATTCCTTTCCTTCTTTGAACCTCATCCCGACCCTGTGAGGCTGCACAACAGGCTCATCAGCCCTACGTTGTCCAGATGAGGAAACAGGCCCAAAGAGGGCAGTGACCTTCCCAGGGCCCCCTAGGAGGGGCTGGCTCCTCCCCGCACCTGGAGGCCCTGTCCCAGCTGCCTCCACCCCACACCCAGCACCACCACTGACCACGGTCCCACCTTCTGGGCTCTCTATGCTTGTCCATGTCCCCAACCAGGCCCACCCATGGTGGGAGAGGGACGTAGTGTCTTGGGAGGTGTGGCTGACTGGCTCCTGCCCGACCCTGACCCACTGGAATCTCTGCCCCACGAGCTGTGTTTGAGGCCACGGCAAAGGCTGCATGACCTTAGTGAAGGGAGTTTGTATAGAATTGCCTCTTCCTGCATTCAGTAAGTGGTCTCCCAAGGTGGTGTCTGTGACTGATAAAGCTGGGTCTTCCCAGGTACTGGGTGGGACAGTTTTCTTCCTCATTCACATGGAACATTCTGAGTTCTGGTCAGAAAGGATCCACTAGGAATGCATGAATGCCCCAGAGAATGTCACTGCTAACTGGGAACTGGCAGAGACTCCTATGACTGTGACTGATTAGCAGTGTCTGCAAACAGTAGAGTGGGGAGTCACAACAAACATATGACTGTCCCAAGTATGCCCATTGGGGCCCAAAGCTGGCAGCCCATCTGCCCCCCTGGCCTGTGGGACTCCTCTGCCATCCCCATCCCTGGGGCAGGGAGGGAGCCGCTCCCTGTGGAGGTGCAGTGCAGACAGGAGCAGCAGGGGCCTGGCTTCCTGGACTTGCTGGGCTAGTCTGGGGAAGGAAGGAAACCCCCCCTGCCATGTCCACCCAGCAGCCTGGCGGAAGCTCCATCAGCAGAGGGAGCAGCATGGAGCCAGAGCCCTGCTAACTCCACAGCTCATCCCCTGCTGAACAGCCCAGCTGCCACCACCACACCCCATGACCAGGGCCTCCTGCCCCCACCCCACCTGCCCATGGACAGACACGTCTCTCTTCTGTTAGTCCAGACTATACATGCCTGGAATTTTTCAAGTAAACTTTCAGTGAAAGAATTTTTTAAAAGCCACACCTGGCCCGGTACCTCTTCCAACCTCACCCCTTTCTCTGCCCCCAACACTTGCCCCACCTCCCGGCCTCCAGTTAACTTTGATAAGCAGATTCCTGCTCAGTGTGTTGTCTTTCCTGAGAAGACTTTTACATTTTCTGGAGCTTTTTCTGTGGAGAGGGGAAAGGAGAAGGATGAATTTGCCTGGGACTGTGGGTGACTGTGGACTCCCAGCTGGGGTGTGCTATGTCCATGCGACTCTCTCCTTCCTCCCCAGGGGCCATTCAGGAAGGTGGTGTCCTATGAATGCCTGGGCTCCATCTGGAGCCAGTGGAACAAGGAGGACAAGGAGTACCTAGCATGCCCCCATTCATACCACCGTCACCCACTTTTACAGTTGGGCAAACTGTGTCATCACTACCTGTCTGGGGGACCACAGCATGAAGGCCCAGGACAGGGCCAGGGTTCGGGAGCACTGGGTCAATGTGGCCAAGGTAATCCATGGGTGGGCCCAGGGGATTCCCTCTCTGGAGACATCAGAGTGATTGCAGTCAGGGGACAGAGCCCCTGCACAGCCCCTAGGCCCCTCCTGTCAGGGACACACTGACCTTGTTGCCCACACCCGTGGCGGATGCTCACTTCCTCCCTGGGGTCCTTCCTTGGGTGGAACTAAAACTGTCCTCCCTGAGTGTTGCTCATGGGGTCCCAGGTGTGCCCTCCTGTGGCTCCCATGCCCTCTGTCTCACCCAGGAGGGGATATGTCAGCAGAGGGGCTGGAGCAGGGGGGTGGCTCCAACTTCCCCCCCCATGCTTCATTCTCTTCCCTCCCCAGGAGCACCTCCTCCTCAGGAATTCCCCTCGGCCCACGCTGTCCTCCCTGCTCTGGAGAGCACCTGATACATTTCTCAAGAAGACGTGGGGAGAAGCTTCCAGGTGGGTAGGCCACTCTCCGCAGGAGCACCAGGGTGGACCAGAGGCCTCCCACAGGTCTGGCCATGTCCCTCAATGACCCTGGGAGTTGCTAGGAGGACAGGGCACACTGGAGGGAGGGGTGGGCTGGTCAGGTGATGTCTCTAAGCCCCCTGGGACCTTAGGCCAGGACTTCCAACTCAGCATTAAGTTTTCTTAACTGTCAGGAACAGGTTGGAGGCAACTGGAGACTTTCAAGTATTTATACATAGCAATGGATCTCTTTGCCCAACTGACAAACTGTAAAAACAGCTGCTCAGTTGAAACAGGGCTGGGCCCCGGTGACCAGTATGGCAGTTCCCTCCCCAGGCCCATGGAGCCCTTGGGACTCAGAGGAACCCAGTGGAAACTCTCATCCTGGCAGTTTGGTGTTTTTTGGCTTCTCAAACCAAAGGAATTTGAACTTACACCCCCCCATTATTCCCAAATTTCCCCTTCCTTCTTTTCCCTCTCCACAGAGAAAGCTTCAGAAATGTTTAAAACCTCTGAAAAACAGACAATGCACTAAGCAGGGATCTGCTCATCAGGGTAAAGTGGAGGCTGGGAGATTGGGCAAGTGTTTGGGGGGCAGAGAGGGGTGAGGTTGGAAGTGGTGTTGGGCTAGGGTTCTTTTGTTTTTATTTTCTCACCAAAATGTACTTAAAAATCCCACTCACCCATCGTGTCTAGTCTGGACTACCAGGAAGAGAGATGTGTTTGTCCCTGGACGGGTGGGGTGTGGGGGCAGGAGGACCTTATCATAGTTACAGCTAAATTTCCCCTAGACACCAAATTGGTGAGGTTTTATTACGATTTTTAAGATGGAACCCCTCCAGCTCCTCTGGGAGCTGTGAGCTGTCTCATTTCTGAAGGACAGATTGGACTTGTGAATCAGAATACCTCAGGTGTTCCCGTGTCACAACCACATTTTTTCAGCAGCCTAGGGTGGTGGAAGGGCAGTGAAGGTGACAGTTGGAAGCATTCAGTGTTGGGGTGCTGTATCCCGCCACCCCCCTGCTCCCCATGGTTTGAAAGCGCTCAGATGACCTTAACATCAAAGCCTTAAAATATCTGCAACACATATGAGCTCTTCAAAAAGCATTTATCAAGAACGCATACAGAACTCCTATAAATCAGCAAGACAAGGAACCTAGTAGAAAATAATTTAGAGCTAGGGATAGGCACTTAGTAGGTAGAAAAGGACACACAAATCACCAATAAATAGCTAAATGGCCCTGGGATTCCTCACTCACTGTGTCTGCACCAACTGCCCTACTGGGCCTGGCTTCCCACCCACTGTGGTTCTCATCTGTGTCACTGGCAAGAAAGGCTGTGCTCCCTGTGACACTGCTGAACCTGGGGACAGCAAGAGTAGGAGGGGAATCATGGACCTGCTTTAACTATGCTTCTGAGCAAACACACAGTCAGGGATTTGGGCACCGGTTCTGGGTCTCTCAGTGTTCACTGTGTTTTTGCCAATTCCTTGCCCTTTGGGGTTCAGCTTCTGTTTATCTAACGAAGGAGTGAGGCTGAATCAGGTTGGGGCCTGGTGTCCAGCACACAGATGATATTGGGTTTACCCAGCAAAATCAATCTCTCTCTCTCTCATAGGATTGCCTGGCGACACTTATAAAACAAGATTTCTGTCTTGTCTCGAAAAATCAGGTGATTGGCCCACATCCCCACATTAAAACAATTGTCTAGACCTGAGTAGGAGGCGGCGTCCATTAGGCTGGATCATAATTCTTGCCCAAGCGATACCCCTGCTGCCTCCCTCAGCATGTGCCTCAGTGTGGAGGGGACAGAGACAGTGGTATGTAGTGTTCATCCCACATGCCCTCTTCCTGGGCATTTCCAGGCCTCTTGTGGTTAGTTTGCAATCATGTGACAAAGTTTTGCCAGTGGGAATGTGAGGCAGTGAAGACATGGTATAAATTCTCCGTGTAGTCTTCCATCTCTGTAGTTGGAATCTGGAAATCTCTGAGAATGGAGACTTGCAAGAGGGACCAGATTTCTGAGCCTGAAATAAAAGCAAGAAACAAAGCTCTGTTGTGTTAAGCCACAGTGTTGTCAGTTATCATGGCATATACCTTGTCCCACACTGACTAATGGAATGGAAATAATCATAGCAGCAAATGTTTACTGAATGCTGTCTGAATTGAATGCTTAGGCATTGGGCTAAATACTCTTCATGTAATACCTTAGTTAGTCCTCATAATACTTCTATCAGATAGGTACTATTATTTTACCCCTTTTAGAGATGAGGTTTAGAGAGGTTAAGTCATATGCCTAGATTCATAATAAGTGATACAACTAAGTCTAAACTCTGTAGTTGCCCAAACCTTCACTATTCTCCTTTCTTTTTTCTATTCTATATTGTCTTTTGAAGCCTGTCTTTCTTTATCTTTAAAAAGGGGATAATAGTCTTAAATTTAAAGGGCAGATATTGATTGCATAAAGAAACTATTTGGATCAATTTTAAATTATTTGGATTAGTTTGAGGTTACATGAAGAACTTTGCAATGGTTTAATCCATTTGAACCAGTTTCTACCACATTAATATAGTTAGAATAAATATCAGCTGTATTCTGCTGATATAGACAATCTGGAACACATTTGGACTTCTTTTGCCAACACTTTAGCAAAAATACTATTGTCTGTTAGATATTAATCATTATGTGAAGAAAATATAATTATATTCTTGGATTATTAAGGGGTTTAATCAGGAGTTATTAAATGTCTGAAAAATCATTTGGGCATCTTTAACATTACTAGCATGGCAAAATTCCTGGCCCAATACCTCCCTCAAATCACTATTTCTTCATCTTTCCTGAAGAAAAACCTATCCTGACTTAAAATGTCATAGGTTAGTTTCATCTACTTTTCAACTTTTTCTAAATGAAACACATAGCATGAAGTTTTATGTCTGTCTTCATTCAGTCAACATTATGTATTCCAGATTTATGTATATTATTGTAAATAGCAATATTGTTCATACATTTTTATTGCTGTATAATATTGTGGTGTATGAAGATGCCATAATTTACCCATTACACTGTTAATGGATATTAGATTATTTCCAGTCTGAAACTATTACAAATAATACAGCTATGAACCTTTTTGTGTCCTTTGTTATACATGTGTAATCATTTCTTTTGTAAATATAGATAGGTTTGAAATTGCTGGATCATAGAGTATGTGCATATTCACCTTTAGTAGACAATGTCCAACATTTTCCAAAGTGGCTATACCAATTTACATACCCAGCATCAGTGTACAAGAGTTCCAGTTGCTCCGCATCCTTGCCAGCATTTGGTATGGACAGTCTTTCTGTTTTTTGCCATTCTGATGATTCTGCAGGGCTAAATTATTGTGGTTTTAATGTGTATTTTCCTGAATATCAATGAGATTGAGCACCTTTTTAAATTTTTATTAGCCATTTTTCTTTCCTCCTTTTTAAAGTGCCCTTTTCAAGTCTCCTACCATTTTTTCTACTGGATTATGTATCTGTTTTGTTGATTTGTAGAATTTCTTCTATTATTAGTAAGAGCCCTTTTCTATTAATGTGTTAAAATAGCTTTTTCCACTATAGAATTTGCTTTTATTCACTCTTAGGTGTCTTTGAATGATCAGAAGTTCTTAGTTTTAATATAGCCCAATTTTTCAATTCTTTCCATTATGCTTAACGAATATGGGTCCTTTTAAAGAATTTTTCCCTTTTCCCAGGTCTTAAAAATATTTTCTCCATTATTTCTTAGATTTCTGTTTTGTTTTATTTTTCCCTTTCATATTTAGATCTACCATCCACTGGGATCAGTTTCAATGTCTGGTGTGAGGGAGGAGTCCCATTTTACTTTTTCCCATATAAATATCCAAAATTGTTCCAGCACCCCATTTATTGCAGTGGCGTCCCCTGCATGAATCAATTGTCTATATAGGAATAGTTCGGTTTCTGCACCCTCCACTCCATTCTTTTTCACTGGTCTGTTTTCTATTTTTCTCAATTCTTGTACCAATACCATGCTGTATTTTTTTCTTCTTTTTTTGAGACATAGTTTTGCTCTGTTGGTAGAGTGCAGTGGCATCATTGTAGCTCACTGCAACCTCAAACTCCTGGGCTCAAGTGATCCTCTTGCTTCAGCCTCCCAAGTAGCTGGGACTACAGGCATGTGCCATGACACCCATTATTTTTCTGTTTTGAGTAGAGACGGTCTCAGTCTTGCTCAGGCTGGTCTCAAACTCCTGAGCTCAAGAAATCCACCCACCTGGGCCTCCCAGAGTGCGAGGATTACAGGTGTGAAACACCACACCCGGCCCATGCTCTCTTCATTATTCTAGCTTTGTAGTAATTCTTGATATCCACTAGAATAAGTACACAAATTATATTCTTCTTCAAAAGTGCCTGGTTATTCTTAATCCTGTACTTTTCCATATAAATTCTAAAGGAGAGGTGTCATTTCCAACCACTATTCAATTTAATAAAAACCATAAACTTGCTAGTATTTTGTTTGCTATTGCATTAAATCTCTTTATCAAATTGAGAAAATTGTGAATTGTCATATTTACAATATGGAGTCTTACAATAGTGGATTGGTATATAACTTCTTTTATTTAGTTCTTCTTTAATTTATCTCAGTAATAGTTAACATTTTTCTCTGTAGAGAACAGGTAGTGAACAATCTTGGAAGTTGATCCGCTAACAAGGAATTGTTAGAAACTTTCATTTGAAAAGCATATATTATAAGGACCTTAGAATAACTCAACTCCAATCACCTCCTTCTCTTTCTTGTTACTGTGGTCCAGCATTTTATTTTTACCTCAGTTTTTCTGTCAAATTACTTGTCATTATTATTTAGTCACGTGGGGTTTATTTATATTTGCCCATGTTTACCATTTTCTTTTTTCATGTGTTGCCGTGCAGGTTATCAATTTATTGCCTCTCAGCTCTAAGTCTCATCTTTGTTGCTGGTTTGGTGATACATAGCTGGACCCTTAAATGTATATTAATGTTTCTCCTTTACCAGCTGACACAATGTAATATTAACCTGTGCCAGTAGAGGGAACCAGAGGCTCACTGCAGGAGGAAGGGGCTTCTCTTTCTGGTTCCAGAGTTTCCATTCTTGTCTTCCTACTCCTAGGCAAGGGGCCTGCCAGCAGCCTGCACAGTCTCAGAAACAAGCTTTGCCGACACTCTGGTGGGAGGCTTCCTCCCTACTAACCTGAGCTGATGGTCCCCTGCTCCCTGCCTTGCTTCTTGCGTTTCCTTCCTCCTGGGATCAAATTTTTTCTTGTCATCCTTTCTTTATCGTCTTAATCAGAGTTTACTAGTAGTGAATTTTCTCAGTCTTTGTTTAGCACTTGGTCTTTAATGATGAACATGTCTTCATTTAGCACTCAGTTCTGAATGATAATTAGGCTGGGTATGAAATTCTAGGTTAATAGTTATTTCCTCTTAGCACTTACAAGATAGAGTTTCACTCTCTTCTGGGTTTCATTGTTTCTTCTAAGAATTTTTCTTCTAGTTTAATTTCTTTATGAGTTATCTATCTATTCTCTCTTACTGCTTCTGAGATGTGTCTTTAATGTTCTACAGTTTCGCTCTGGTTTGTCTAGATGTGGATTAATGTTTTCTGCTAAGAATTCATTGTGTGTCCTGATTCTTAGGATTAGCGACTTTTATTATTTGTGGAACAAACTCAGCCATCATCTTTTATAATATTTTCTCTTCCTCATTCTTTGCAGTTTCTCCTTCTGGTGCTCTGTAGAGATATATGTTGGACTTTTATTCTATTCTACATCTCTCTCAAACTTTTTTATAATTTTCTTCATCTTTTTGTGCTATCTCAATAATTCTATCAGATGTATTATTTTTCTCTCTTCAATAACATCTGAAGTCAAGTTTATCCTATCTACTAAGATGTTCTTATTATACCAATGACTGTATTTTTCATTCTGGTATTAAAAAGTTGTGTCTTACCTGAAGTCTATTTCATTCACTGAGTTTTTTATTTCAATTACCATATTTTTTTATTCTGTAAATTTTTGTGCCATCTGTTTTTTTATCATCTTGTTCTTTTTTAAATTTTTTTTAGAATTTCAAGTCCTTATTTTATGCCTTTAATTATATAAAATCCTTGGTGAGATGTGTGTAAATCTTCCCTTTCTTGTGTCTACTGACAATCTCTCATGTGGATTATTTACTCACGTGGTTTGTAATTTTGGATCATGAGCTCATCTTCAGAGGGGCTTTCCTATGGGAAGTTTTGCAGCCTGGGGTCCTGTCATGTTTCTACATAGTGATAAACTTTGCATCTTCCTAACATCTCAGAGTTAACACTGACCTAGACCCAATTTTAATTGTTGGCTATGGGGTTCCACACCATGTAGTTTAAATTTTGGACTCAAAACCAGGGCAACAGGTAGGCCCAGATAAACTTTTTTAAAACCCAGATCCTAGCCAGAGACTTTGTCATTTTTCTGTAATACTGGATAGGTTTTTGGTTTCATCTAGATAGGCAGCAAAACCCAAGCCCCCGGAAACTATCAAATTCACTAACTCATTCCCCATACTCATCCTAGAGTGCCACAGTGTCACCTAAATAACCTCTATTTGTTTTTTGTACTGTAGGTTTCCTTTTCATATTGTATGATGTGTCTGCCTCGTAATTTACCTAAATCTCTATTTATAAGCATTTATATTCTTTTCTTTTTTTATTCTAATAAGCAATATTTCTATAAACATTTTTATAGGTATTGATTATTGTGGGTATTGTTTAGGATTGACTATAGAGTTGAGATTAGACCACTCGGTTAGTATCAATCTGCCAGGTTATATGATTTTGTTTCCATCAGGACTCAGCACCACAGGGAAGACAAATAGTTGTAATCAACCAGGTTTTGTTTTTCTTGCCAGGAAAGTGCAATACAAAAGATAATGCACTAAGAGAATTCTGAACATTGGTAAAAAAAAAGGCATGGAAATTTTGAAGTCTTAGAATCTGAAGTGTGTAAATAGGAGAGTAAAGTCAACAGGGGAATCAGAGTTGATAGATATGGGGAAACAAAGGGTCAGTGGGTTGGATGCCCCAGTAAATTGGGAGCAATTGAGTGATTGTACTGTAAGAACAGAAAAACATGGTCAGAGAACAGTATGTCTGGATAAGTGATTTCAGAAGTGGGATAACTTGGGTAATGAAAAGGACCAGATATGAGCATAGGTGACTGAAACAGACTGTAGGTGGCAGACTTTGGTGATAAATTGCAAACTATGCATCTAAGAAGGTGTTAATATTTAGAATATATAAGGAACTCAACTCAGTAGCAAAAAAAAAAAAAGAAAAAAAGAAAAAAGGAAAACCCCAATAATATGATTTAATAATAGACAAAGGATCTGAATAGATATTTCTCAAAAGAAGACATACACATGTCCAACACGTACATGAAAAAATACTCAATGTTACTAATCATCAGGAAAGTACAAAACACAATCACACAGTCCACAATGAGGCATCACCTCAGCTCAATTAGAATGGCTATTATCAAAAAGACAAAAATGACAAATGCTGATGTGGATATGGAAAAAATGTGAACCCTCATGCACTGTGAGTGGGAATATAAATCAGTACAGGCATGATGGAGAACAATATGGTTGTTCCTCAAAAAATTAAAAGTAGAACTACCATATGATCCAGCAGTCCTACTACTGGGTATTTATCCAAAGAAAATAAATCTGTATGTCAGAGATATCTGATTCTCCATGTTTACTGCAGCACTATTCACAACAGCCAAGATATGGAATCACCTTAAGTGTCCATCAACAGATGAATGGATAAAAATGTTAGTATAGCTACACAAAGGAATAATATTCAGCCATAAAAAAGAAAGAAATCTTGTCATTTGCAGCAACATGGATGAACCTAAAGGACATCGTATTAAGGGAAACCAGCCCACCAACAGCTTTAAAGAAGGGGCTCTTGGAACCTCTCAGCAATGAACTGCCTTTTTTTTCATACTTAGGGCTGGTCCTCACCGAAAATGTGAAGCCAGTAAATAAACGTTCCCCGACCCTCCTGTTTTCTTTACGTTGCCTCCCCCACCAGCCTCGTCCTTATGTCTGTCTCTACCCCGTTCCCCGTCCTTCCTCCTCCGCTATTTACCAGCCACGGGCTTTTCACTCCTCGGCCTCAGAACCCCATCAGTGATGATGACAGGTGTCACCATTACCCCGACATCACACAGGCTCTGTGTCACTGTGTCACCCGGCAGCTGTTATCCCTGCACTGACCCACACCTCCACAACAGCCCTGTCCACGACCAGCTCAGAGCTGGGCCACCCGCCCCTGCTCCAAACCCACTCAGTGCACGGGGCCCCACGTGCACTTTGTCATTATCACGAGTCCATGGGCCCTGTGGAAGCACAAACACACCTTCCCGAAGCCTCCGCTGTCCAGACCTTCCCTCTCCAGAAAGTCACTGGATTTCACGTTAATGTCATCCAAGGACACGTCTGGTTTCCTTCTGATGCTCAGAATGCCCCAAATTACACTTTTTTCTCCCTGCAGAGCTGTACCCTGTAAAGAAAACAGAGGACAGAGGATATCTCAGGGCAAAAACATACGCTATTGTAAAGTTCCACCACATGCTTGGTGTGCCTTTATTTTTTTGAGGATAGACTTACAGTCTCTAAAATGAACTGGTTTTTTATATATATAACAGTATATATACATTATATAAATACATATATAATGTATAACATATATATAATATAAATATATATATATTTTTCTAAAAATCATATAAGACCACACCCTTTACTCCTTCAGCCTTTTAATTTCTGGCAATATGGAGAACTAGAAAAATTTAAAAACCCTTCTGCCACAAAGGACCTGTATATGTTCAATAACATAATACAAAAATCCATTCAAACGCATAGCAGAGCTCAGTAAAAACGAAAAGAACTCTAGAGACAGAAAACAAACAGGGCACGAGAGGTGAGCAGCGGCCCATGTGGCAGCCTGTGGGGCACTACCTACCTCGCCATCCAGAAGTCGAGGCTTAAAGCCCAGTCAGGGACAGGAGCTGAGGTCAGGGCACGCAAGAAAAGAGGGTCAGAATGAAGACTCCTCCCTTAACACAGCACCACTTAGTGTGCTACCTCTCCATGAAAGGATGAACTATTTTAAAAAAAGCAGCTCACCAGCACAAACGTATTTGTCTTGGACTGGGCATGGAGTATTGAAAAAAGTCTGTGCGAATTCATAACCTTGGACCTGTCTTCAAATAGATTTGGGC
>JAKFHU010000401.1:0-12265 GCA_023783475.1 Daubentonia madagascariensis
CCCTCCCCATCCCTTGCCTCCAGCAAGCCTCCCTTTGGGAGCAAAAACTTAAAGACGGGGGGGGGAGATTTTTGTTTTCGGGGGGGAGGCCCCAAAAAAAGGCTGAGAAGGGGGGAGAAGGGACCCGGGGGGTGGGGGAGGGGAGAGGGGGGGGCCTCTGAGCACCGCAGCTTCTCCCACCACTCATGCCCCAGCCCGCGGGGGTTTGGGGGGGGATTGCAGGGGAGAAAGTCCCCTCCCCATCCAGCCCAGGTTTGGGAGAAAAGGGGGGAACTGGCCCCCAGCCAGTGGAGGAGAAGGGGTGCTTTTGGGGAGCGGGGGGGAAAACCGGGGGGAAAAGGGGATTTGGGGGGATCTGGGGGGGTTCCGGGAAAGGGAGGTGGAAAGAGGGGAAGCAGTGATTTTGGGGCATTGAGTGGGAAAACCCCCTCAGGTGAATAAACATGGGTTATTCTTTAGTCTAATTTTTATTATTAATTTTGGGGGTCACCTTACACCTCTTGGGGCCAGGTCTGTGCAATATAACTGGGCCCGGTTCGTTTGTGCCCACGTCCCAAAAGTGTTCTGTCCTGAGATTTTCCCCTTTTGGGGTTGGGGGCTTGGGTCAGACCAGTTCACCCCTGGAACCTGTGTAAGAGCCCTTTTTGTGTGGGGTGGGGGGGGGGTTGGTGGGGGGGGCCCCAAAATTAATATTTAAAGGGGAAATTTCCCCTTTCCCCTCTATTTGAGATTTCAATCATTGCAGACTGTTAGGGACGGGCATTTTCCCGAGCTCCATCTGACCGGGGAAAAATTGAGAGCAGAGCCCCCAAATTTATCCCCCGGGTTTTCCTCTCAGCTTTGACTTTAAAAAGTTTTTTTGTATTTCACTCATGGGCCTCCTGCTTAAAAAACCCAGTCAGCTTCGGGGGGAAAAAACCCCCCTGTGAAAAGGGGAAAATTGCGATTCCCATAAAAAGAAGACTTTCCTTTTTTTTACCCTCCTAACCCAAAATGAGATCTGTCTTTCAGGCTTCCTGGAGTCCTTACGTTGTTGCTAAATTGGGCTGAGGGGCTTCAATCTGGGTCAAGGGGGTAGTAAATGGGGTTGGGGAAAACAAGTAAAATAGACTCTGAGGGTTTAAAAAATCATGGCCTAGGGGGGGAAGCAAGAAAACTTAAAATAATAAACATAAACTTATAATGGGAGAAATTTTTTTGGAGGCTATACTCAGGGAATCTGAATTTTTTAAAATATTCATCTCACACCGAGTCGTCACACACACATTTTCTTGTTTTGTTTTAAAATTTTTATTTTTTGTCTAATCTTGGGGGGTTTCCCCAAAAAAGATTTTTTCCCTTTTGTTTCTTTCAAAACCCCCCCAAAAAGTTCCCGTGACACGGGTTTAAATTTTTTTTTGGGGCTTTCTAATTTTGAAGGGGGCCAAAAAAACTCCCTTTTTTTTTACCGGAAAAGACAAAAAGAAAAGGGCACCTTTGGGGGAGCATGGAGGTTTTATTTGTTAGTTGGGTTTTTGGTTTTCTAAAGGGATTATGCTGGGGTGTTGCTTTCTCTGGGTACAGGCCCGATTCTGTCACATATGGCTTTTTAATTAGGCCATTCCCATTCCCCCGGGTCAGCACTAAAGAAAATCCACTCAGGTTTTAAATTTAAAAACAAAAATGCAAAAGGACCAATTTAGGGATAGGGGCAAGGTAAGCTAAACACATTTTTCAACATTAAAAAAAAAAAAGTCCGGGATGAAATCGGGAAAAATTGGGAAAATTTTAGAAAAGGGGGGAGTTGCCAATTTGGGGGCAGAAAATGTTTTTAGCTGAAAAAATCTTTAGGAAGTATTTTCAAAAGATCTATTCCCTGTGATGTTTTTTGGGAATCTCTTTTTTACTGGCTGATGTGTTCCCTTTTGCATTTTTTTGACTCGAAATCAAAAGCATTTTAAATTACAACCCCCTTACAAAAAAGGGGGGCCGGTCTGTGAAAAGGGCCCAACAATCCCTTCATTTAAAATTTATCTCAGTCTTGTCTCAGACGGGAAAAGGGTGAAAAGTCCAGGAAAATTATTTATTTTTAACCCCAAAAAGAGGCAGATGGAAGGAGAGATTCAGGGATCACCCCTTTTTCTTCATTTTTCTTTTCCGGGGCCTCCATGGGAGTGGCAGGTGGCTGGACACTGCCTGGCTCAAGAAGGTGGTTTGTGAAAAATTTGGCCCGACCCGCTTTGATGTAGAAAAGGGGGGAGAAACCAAAAAGACCTGTGGTTTTTTCCCATTGGTGGGGGAGAGGGAAAAAATGCCTTGAAAGGGTGTGACACGGAGCTTTTGTCTATTCTTTGGAGGTTCTTAGGAGCAGTCTCCAATATATGCAGAACCAGGGGAAAGGCTCAGTTTGACGTAGCAGCGATATATTAGTTAGTTGTTGCCCACGTGGTGATAGAGTATACGGATCCACAAATTCAGTTGACAATACAACAACGTTATTTCCACACTCAAGGGTCTGTAGTGTAAGACTGTGTTGTGGCTGGGCGATTTGGCAGGCCATCTGTGGTTCAGGCTGCAGACAGTTGGGCTTGGTACAGGCTTGGTGTGTTCTAGTTCGCTTATGGTTTTTGTTGTCTGGGATGCTTCCTGGGACGGAACAGCTTGCCTGGAGAACACTCATTGTAGATAGGCCCAAAGTAAATAGGTCATTGCAAGTGCACAGGTTGTAGAAACCTATGCGCAGGCTGTTCTACCTGAGGTCTTTCACATTGGTACAAAGAAAGTTCATGGGACCAAGCTCAATGAGTCGGTGACAGGTCTCCACTCTAGCCATGTGGGAGAGCCCTGCATGAGGTAAGGCAAAACGTTTCAAGTGTGTAACCCTGATTAACAAGGAATGTGGGATTAGGATCAGTTACCAGATATACTACAAAAGCTGCGCACGATGTTGCTGCCCTTCAATAAGAATTCATTTCCCAAAGTAACTTAATAAACCAGATCCAGCTCAGTGATGAGTTCCAAAGGGTTCTCATTGAAACTCGAGACAATAGGGCCCATGAGGACCACCCAAGACACCTGTTAAAAGAGAACCACCTGGGAATGACTGCAGCGCGTTGTCAGTGGGTCATCTGGGAGGGGATCTGGCTGGTAATAGTTTCTTAATTAGATTTGAACGTGATTACTTAACATGAAATTCAACAGAGTTAAAATTATAAGCATATTTCCCTAAGGGTCAAATTAAAATGTAAAAGAATATTTGTATCCATTAGTATAAAATTATATGCATAATCATCCTTATTCAACCAATGTTTCCCTGTGATGGGAGTTACCATCCATTGGCACGGGGGGTGGGGGTGGAAGGAACCTTAGAATTCTTTGGCGATTTTTTTTTAAGCTATGTACATCTATTTATAGTTATCATTCAATTTATAGCAAGATAATCGTTTACTTGTACAGTTGTGATATCAAGTTTTGTGTTTGAATATATTTATTTAGGTAAAAAAAAGGGGAGTTCAAATTTTAACAACTGTAGTAATCATAGTACAAGTGGTGTATAAAAAAAGGTAAAATGTTGAGGAAGGGAAGTTTTTGGAACATTTTCCTGAACTCTCTGTGCAGATGTGACACAATTTAGTATGGAACAATGTATCCCTCACAAGGATGATGGTTACCATGTCCTTCGGAAGTAGGCTATGTTCAAGCATCCTTCTGTCCTCTTGGTCTGCGCATCAGCTCTTAATGTCTCAGGGTGAAGCAATCAGTTACGTGGGCCACGATGATGCTTTGTCTTGGGCCGCCTCGGAGGATACCACTCCGTGTTCTCGGCCCTGGGAGACTCTGGTGCATATCTATCATATCACAGCCACCACCCTTTCTGCTGTAACAGGTCAAAGTTCATAGGTTAAAAATTTAGGCCAACGCAATATTAAATAATCATTATTTACTGGCAGGCATCACTGTGCTTGTATTTGCGAATTGGTCACCCTGAACAGACCCCCCACTTTCCAATGTGCTCCACACAGGTGAGGACATTTTGGTCTAGCTATGGGAGTTCCTGGGTCCAAGGTGAGGCTATACTACACCCCGCTGGTAGTGCGCTCTATGGGCCTAAGTTTTCTACTGTCTAGCTGGAGGCAGATGCTAATAGTATCTCCTCAGAGAGGGTCTGAAAGTTATTAAGGGGTAATACCTGACAACACTTATAGAGAGTTCTGGTGACGGAGTAATTAAACACTAACCTTGATGTTGTTGCAAGGTGGTTTCTGATGTATAGACCAGGAGGATATCCGCTCAACCCACATTGGGGGGGGCTAGAGTGACACCAGCGTGACGGCATTCCACCTGTGCCTCACCTGCTACTTGAGGAGTTGAGGGGGAGTCTCACACGACCTGGGTGGTTGTCCCCGCAAATATCATCAACTTATGAAAAAACATTTTTAAATAGTTCCCTAAGTAAGATAAAGTAATCAACCAGAGGGTGTCTTTGAAAATAATTCTAAATCAGTGAAGATTTAAGCATGCTAACTGCTCTTTAGTGCTAAAAAGTGCAGATTGCTCTTTAGGAAAGGATAAAACCAGGGCCTAAGAATGACCCGGCCAGGTGTAAAGAGCGAATACTTTGAAATAAACAGCATTGGGTGTGACCTCCGCTGAACTTTACATGTTCGAGGTGTTAGATGGTGGGACCAGAGACCAACAGCAGAGAAATCAAAATCGAACTCCCAGGGGTTTCTTTTTAATGGGTTACTCAGATGCGGTGCAGGGTTGAGTCAAAACGACCTGCCACGTGTAATAAAGGGATTAGAAGCAAAATAAAAAACGGGGGAGCACACTTTTTCATCTCCTTTCTGCAATCAGAAAATGAGAAAGAATTGAAAGGTAATTAAAAGGCTGTTCCAAGTACACGAGTCAGGGAATGCAGGCAGCCGCCAACGGGAGGAGATCTCCAGTGAAGATAAAGTAGTCTTGTGAAACAAAGCGGCGATGTGTTTAAGTCGGAATTTACAAGGGGGAGTTTCCTTTGTCTCAGGATGATCACAAATTCCAACCGGAAATGGTGCAATTTGTAGACACTCATTTCCATACATGACATCATAGCTGATAAGCCCAGAGGGTCACTCGTTGTTGAGGTTGAAGCCATGGGCAGTGTCTTCAATGGATCCTCGCAAGCGGAAGCTGAGACAGGATTGTGGGCAGGGGGTATTTGTGGGAAGTGATGTCAGGGACCTGGATTTGGGGGACTGGCAGGAAGTGAAATGGGGGACTGCCCCAAAACGGTATAGCAACTTGTTAAGGACAGTTTCTTCCAAAACTCATTACTCTATATCAACAGGATCCTAGTCAGAGTGTTCTTTGGTGTTTACCAAAGATTATGAATAACTTTGTCCACACAATGATAACCTGCACATGTATGTTTACAGCAACTTTGATTCTAATATTGCCGCCCGCTTGTGGAAGTGAGGTACCATTTATAGAGTCCTCTCAACTGTTGATGGGCAAACCATAGTTACCACTAGACAATGGACCCTTATTCAGCACTAAACAGAAAGAGCTATTAAGCCCAAGAACAGATGTGGAAGAACCCTTAAAGCACCTCAACTAAGTGACGACGCCACTCTAACCAGCTATATATGGATGATTACAACTATATGACACTCTGGAAAAGGCAAAACTACAGTTAGAGAAAAAAAGATTCAGAGGTTGCCCAGGTGTTAGGATGAAAAGCAGAGAACAGAGGGATTTTGAGGGCAGTAAAATACTCTGTATGGTACTACAATGGTGGCCAATGTCCTTCATACGCTGTCCAAACCCATAGAAGGTACAACCCCACGAGTGAATTTAATTAGAAACTGCAGACTTGGGTGATATGACTGTGTCTCGTGGTAGATGCAGCAATTGAAACATGGTCCCATCGGTGTGGGAATGTTGAGATGGGATGAGGACGTCTGGGGTGGAGGGGTTGTTGGTTGCTGGTGGAGTATATGGGACACTCGGACTTTTGGTCTAAATTTTGCTTGTGAATCAAAACTGCTCGAAAAAAATAAAGAGAGAGAGAGAGTTGAAATAGAGACAGAGGAAAAGCCAAAAGGCAATCCAGGAAGGTTTTACGCTCAGTATCAACTATGGTGTTTTCAAAATATGGTTAATAGACCCATGCAAAATGGTAGGTCTATGTCCACTGCCTTCTATCTGAGGGGCTTGTTTGCTGTGTTGAGCTCCAAGGCATAGGTCATCAAAGGCCACGCGTGGAAGTGTGAGATCTCGCCCTCCGTCCTCTTGCAGCGTGCTCTTCTAAACAGCAAGGCCTGCTTCAAAAGTTTGAGTTTGGGTTCTTTTTCTGCAACTGCAGTGAGCTTGAGCCATTAGTAAATTCTATGCCTTTGGCCACAGAGATTGGATCACGAATGAACATATGAGACTCAATGTGGTATTTTAGTTGAAACTGTGGCACAGAAAAATCATCTTTCTCCTGGGGCTCCTGAAGATGTGAGCAGGTGCCAGGACAGAAGAGCTTGCTGAGAATAGGACCGCAGAGGGCAAGGCAGAGGCAGCGATGGAAGATCACTCCCTGATAGCATCACTTGAGTGCTGGATCCAGCCATGCCTGAAGCTGTTACCCTTGGACTTATTAATGACAGGAGCTAATAACCCCTCCTTCTACCTTTTTTTTTAAAAGAAATTTTTATTGTAGATTCTATCAGTTGCAATCAGGATAGTCTGGCTGAGACAGAGACCAACGTAGGAAAGAAAGAGCTGAGATTCACTGACAGATGCTAACTTACTGGTTGGAGACTTCAACTATAAGACCCCACAGAGAACATCCTCTCTGGTCAGAACAAAATATTGCCTTTTAATTGGAGCTGATTGGGGCTTTCATCTTAACATTGTTCTCATTTCTGCAGGCCTCAGTTTGGAGCATGGTGCACTGGTGATTCCCTGATGCTGTGTATATCTAGTAGTGACTTCCTGTGAATATAGAGACTTCACAGGCTGAACCATGCCTGAAACTCACCGACCGCTTCATATTTATCATTCTATAAGACGAAAAGAAACAAATGCAATATATGTAATTATTAGTGTTCAGCAGAAAAAGATACATAAAATAAAAACTTTAAAATCTTAAATTCAGTTTTTTTAAACTTCAAAATGGGTATTTTTTTGTTCGGACTTCCTTTTTATAATCCAAATGCGTTCTCTTGTTCATTGCGGGATCAAAGTTAACTCTAATCTAGCTTTCTATTCCTTCCTAAAGATTGACTTTCAGTCCCCAACGATCCCATGTCTATTAGAGACATTTGAACATGATGCATTCAAGGTTTACAACAATGCTTGAAAATTTTTCTTAAAAACTTTTTAGTTTTGGCAAGATTCAAAATCCATAAACACATTTTGATGTACATTCTCTCACTGTTACATATTTCCTTAAAAAATTAGTAATTTTCCTTCTGTTTTAGAGTTACATTTTTGCCCTTTCTTGTTCAGCACATATTTGCTGCCACAAAACAAAAATATGTTTAAAAGAAAGAATAATCATGTCTCCTTCCCCAGTGACCTCTAAACATATAAAAGACCCAAAACTGCTATTAGCTTATGAAACCTCTTTCTTCTTGGAGGAATAAAATGGACCTGAAAATACGTATCACAATGTGTCTATGGTAGGGAAGAAAGGGCCTTCGGGCCTTCGGGCATTCGTGGCTTTCCATTCAGGGCCATCAGGAGCGTAACGTGAGAACCAGGACTGCATCCTTCCATGAGAGACAAAGATACCTAAGGCAGGGTCTTAGAAAAGGGCAAAAAAATGACTTCTCCATTGAAGCTGGAACTTGCTTAAAGTGAATGATGATGATTCACTGCTTTGTGTAGTTGCATGTGGTGATAATAAAAGAAGCCCTACAGGATCAGTATTTAATGCATTTTTTCATTTTTAGCCAAAGAAAATGTACATTACCCACAGCAAGGGGCCTGAGATTCTTACACATAGGGCTATGTTTATTTCTAGATTTTGCTGGGGTGCTCTTGAGGACCCCTTGCCTTGTGGCGCCACGCAGGAGGCAGCATTGATTCTCTGCCTCTCTCTGACCTTGGGATGTGCAGGGTGGGCAGCTGCCTGGGGACTGGCAGATGCAGCCCCAGCAGGTGAGGGCAGGGGTCTCTGGGCCCCCTACCAGGCGAGGCTGAGCTCTGCTCTGCCAGGTCCGCTGCTCCATCCAGAACCCAAGAGGAACTCACCAGGGACAGCCGGTCCCACCCTCCCGCAAACCGACTATTTACGTACAGGGCAGGTCGTCCAGAGCCAGAAAATGAAGCCGCTGGCTCCTGCAGGCTGCCTCTTTGGAGAAGGGCCTGTGGGAGGAGGCGCTGGGGGCACGTGCCGCCCTGCGGGGCCACCTCTGACCCGGGACAGTTCTGCACCTCACGGGCTTTCCTTTCCCCCCGGGGAGCGGCTCTGCCCTCGCAGGTCCTGGGAGGGAGAAACGGGGGTGTGTGCCGAGCATCAGCCCGGCACATAGTAGGGCCACCCGCGACTGAGTTATTGTCACGCTGGTGATTGCTGTGGCCAAAGGCGAGTTTCTGGTGCTGATCTGAGAAAGTCACCAGTGCCCCCCAAGTGGAAATGCCAAGAGGCTTGGTTCTCAGGAGGAGGGTCTTGAGCCCAACATCCACATCGCTGAGCGCTAACGTCTCGACACTTACGTGGGCAAAACTGAATGTTCAAAGTCCTGTCAAGAGAGTATTTGAGGAGATCAGTGACAATTACGCGTCATCTGGGTGTTGAAAGCCCTCTTGCTCCTGCCCCATGTTCCTGTCGTTCCCGTCCTGTCTGTTCTCTCTGCCTTTCTCCCTCCTTCCTTCCAGCTGCACTTGGCAGGTGACTCAGGGTCCACTGAGAGCCCCGGAGCCCTCTGAGAATTGCCACAACCGGACAAACGAAAAATGTGTCCTTGATGATGCTGAGTGTCTGGACTCTGGACGTTTCTCTGCGGTTCTATTTATTTCCAGTGTGTGGCCCGGCTTACGGGGGGCTGGGGCTTGGAAAGCGGCCTGTCCCAATCCAAGCGGCAATCGGAAGGATCCGGTCGGGACGTCGTCCTCTGACGACTCCTGGTCTGAGGTTTAGGGTGGCGGGGAGGCCTGTGACGAGCGCGGCTCCGTGCAGGACCCCTCAGCTCCTCCCAGCGCCCTCTGTGAGCCCTGGCCGCGCCGCCTGCTGCCCCTGATGCTGGGCCCGTCCTCGGGGGGCTGGGGCGCGGGAACCTGCACTCGGGTCCCCCCGTGCCGCGCCTCCCGTCCAGCAGGCCCTTCGGAGGGCAGCCAGCGGCTCAGTCGTCGGAGCCTCTCAGGCTTTCAGATCTGGCAGCTTTTCAACAAGGCCACCGAAGAGCCAGTGTCCCCTTCCCAGTGAGTGGTGCCACCAAGGGCCGGGTTCCTCATGCCAATGACTCACGTGGCATCCTTGGGCTTCCCTCTTCCTCCAGCCTCCGTGGAATCTGTTAAATTAAGAACACGTCCCCTGTCTGTCCTCACCTCTCTACACCCTGCTACCGTCCCTGAGTCTGCACCTCTGTCCTTACTTTGGTCACTACAACACCCCTGACGGGTCCTCCAGTTTCCACTTCCCTTCCTGCCCTGGCAGCTACTCTCTGCAGCACCCAGAGTGAGCTCCTTAAAATGCAGACAAGTTTGTGTCTCCCCTGAGGAGACGTTTCAGGGGCTCCCGCTGCACCAGGAAGAGCCAGTGCCACCTTGTCATCGCGTCCCACAGGCCGGGTGGGTTCCTGCTGGTCCCCAATCATCTCCTCCCGCCTCCCCCCACTCCCTCCTTCCCAGCCACAGCCTCCGGCTCTCCCTCCAGTACCCCGAGTCCTCCTGCCCCAGGGCCTTCGCACGTGCTGTTCCTCTTCCTGGGTTGTTCTTCCCAAAGTTCACCCTGTGGCCTGCTTTCTCCTGCCCCTCTATCCTCAGTTCTGCTGTCACCTACTCAGAGAACTCCCTGACCACCCTGCGTAAGGAGGCTCTCTGCACTCCCACATCGTGTCCCCATGTCGTCCACAGAACTGTCACCATCTGGGATTGATTCACTCTCCTGTCTTCCTATTGTCCTCTTCGTCCACAGGAATGTCAACTACGTGGGAGTAGGAATCTCGTCTGTCTGTTCGCTGTGGGGTCCCTGCTCTGAGAACAGGGCCTGCCGCAGAGTAAGGTCTGGATAAGTATCTGCTGAATAACTGGATGAGCGAGGAGAATCATGCAGTGGAATGTGACGAATTCTAAAATCATATTTGAATCACTGAACGCTGGAGTGGGAAGGCGGCCTTGGAGTCATTTAGCCAAACCCACCCATTTTGCCAACGGGCAGCTGAGCTCAGGAGGACAAAGTGACTCGCTCCACGTCCTCAGGCTGGGGTCTTCCCCCTGCTCCGACGGGAGGGCACCCAGGCAGTGCCGTGGTGTGTCTCAGGGATGCATGACTGTGGGGGGGGAGGGGCTTCTCCTACTCATTTCACTTTGACTCCCTGCCAAGAAAAATAGGGACAAAAGGCACAAATACGTCATGCGGTAAATGATCGAAGGCCACGTCGTCCAGCAGAGACAGCGGGTGACAGTGGGGGGGGTGGGAAGGCTCCCCTGAGGATGAGGAGGGATGAAGGGCCTTGAAGAGGGGCTGAGCCCCCAATCTGATGTTCAGCTCGTGGGAGGGCCGAAGACAAGAGCAGGGCTGAGGCGAAGCCCTCAGGAATCTGATTCACCTACAGAAACATTTACTGACGACCTCTCACAGCCTGAAGGGACAGCAGAATGAGCGTCAGATGCTGCGCTCCCTGCCGAGAGCCTGCCAGTGGCCCCTGGATCCCTATCTTAGGTCCCTGCAACAAATTACCACGAACTGCGTGGCTTAAAGCAACAGAATCTTCTACTCACCGCTCAGGAGGCCTGAAGCCTGAAGTCAAGGTGTGGGCAGGGTCGGGTCCTTCTGTCCCACGCCTCCTCTCCAGCTCCGGTGGTCCCTGGCGGTCCTTGGCGTCCTTGGCTGCAGACGCATCGCTCCAGCCTCTGCCTCTGTGGTCACAGCATGCTCTCCCTGTGTCTTCACACGGCCTCTTGTAAGAACGCTGGTCACTGTGTTTAGGGCCCACCGTCATCCAGCGTGACTTCACTCTTACTTAACTAATTACATCTGCAGGGCCCTATTTCAAAATAAGTCACATTCTGAGGTTCCAGGTGGACATGGATTTGCAGGGGGACACTATTCTGCCCAGGACAGCTTCCTGTTGATCCCAGATTAGCATCTATACCCTCCTGGTGACTCTGAGGCAGTGTAGCAGATGACTGTGAGTGACTGAGTGATGGGGCTGCCCAGGCGAGCACCCTGCTGAGTCACTGCCCCCAAGTGCCTGGGGTCAGAGGGTCATGGTCCCAGTTCTTTCCTCCCCTCCAGAGGATGACACTCCTCATCTCTGCCACGTGACATCACAGGGCCCCCCAGAGACGTGGGTGAGGCCAGGCCTCCAGCTCTGGCTGATGGACTCTCATGGCATGACGCCTGCAGAGGCTGTGAACTTGGTTCTCGGCTCCTGCCCTGAGGAGCTGCTGCCCTAAGGCTGCTGAGAGCTGCACAGGGTGGACTCAAACCTGCTCCGCAGTGTGGGCCCAGCCCAGTGACTCTCAGCATGAAGCAGGGTCGCCCGGCTGAGCCCAGGGTCGCCCAGCGCAGCTGAACCAGACAACCTGCAGCTCCATGAGCTGAGGAGTGTCGGTTGCTGGACGTCACTGGGTTTGGGGTGGTTGTTACGGAGCACTACTGTGACAGTGGCTGACTAACACAGAAATGTGACACTGGCCGTGTATTAACTTCTCAGTTTCCCTATCTGTGAAATGGGGTTAATAACAGACCATCATGTTGCTGTGAGGATTAAATGAGATAATACACGCAAAGTGGCGCATGGATCAGTGAGCATCAGCTCCCAGCATCACCACGAGGCCCGCGTGACCCCACGTCTCGTACTGTCCTCCTGGTCACTATGGTTGAAGGCAAAGGCCTCCTCCCTGCTTCTGGAAAACTCTGACCCTCTGCACCCTTCGCCCAGTCTTCACTCGGGTGGATTGTTCTGGTCTTTGCAGCTCAGCTCAGATGGCCCCAAAGTGCTTTCCTGACAGTTGTGTCTGCAGCCGAAGCTCTTTCCCTCCCTGCTGGCTGTTTAGGGCCTGTCCACGTGCCAGAGCGTCAGCCCCACAAGGGCAGGGACTCTTGCTCTTTTGTCCTCTGGTCCCAGGACCTAGACCGGCC
>JAKFHU010000402.1:0-11603 GCA_023783475.1 Daubentonia madagascariensis
TTAACATTTTTAAAATTGAACCCCGCCCCAAAAAAATTTTTAAAAAATTTGGGGTTTCCCCAATTTTCCTTGGGGACCGTGGGTGTTTTTTTTCCCTCCCCCCCCCCGAGGTGTTTTTTTTTCCCGCAGCAAAAGGGGGGAACCGTGGTGGATTTTCCCCGGGGCATGATCCCCCCAAAACTTCCCCCATGGGAAAAACAAAAAATGCCCCGGGGCCCCCCCCAACCCCCAAAACCGTCCAAAAAAAAAACCATTATTTTTTTTTTCTGAGGGAAGGGGAAAAACCCCCCTTTGGGCCCCCCCTGGGAAACCTTCCCCCAATCCCCCCAAAAACCCCGGGCCCCCCCAATTTTAAACCCGGTTTCCCCCCGGGGGGCCCCCCTGTTTAGGAAAAACCCGGCCCCGGCCCCCATTCCAAAGGCCTTTAAGCACCTTCCCCCCCCCCCCCCCCAAAACCCCCCCCCCCCCCCGGGGGAAAAAAAATTTTTCCCTTTCCCCCCAAAACCCGTTTCCCCCCCCCGGTGCCCCAAAAAAGTTTTGGGGGCCCCTGTAAAAAAAGTGGTTTTTTCCAAAATCCCTTCCCCTTTTTTTTTTAAAAAGGGGGGGAGATTTTTTTTCCCTTGGTGGAAAAATAAAGGGTTTTTTTTTCATTTCCCCCCCCAATTTTTCAAAAAGGGGGGGTTGGGAATTTTTTTCCCCCAAAATTTTGGTTTCCCAAGGGAAAAAAATTTTTAAAATTTTTCCTTGGGGTTTGGGGAAATGTTTTTGGAAAACTTTTTTTTTTTTTAAATTTAAAAAACCGGGGGAAAAGGAAAGGGGAAAATTTTTTTTTGGTAAACAAAAAAGTAAATGAATTTTTTTAAAACACTGCCCCCCGAAAAATTTTTTTACTTTAAACTTCCCGCCAACCGTTTTTAGGGGGGGCTTTTTGGGCCCCGTTGGGGGGGGGGGGGTTTTTAAGGGTTTTCCCCCCCCCCCCCCCCCCCCCCCAAACCCTTGAAAAGGAACCCCCCCCTTTTTTTTTTTGTTAAAATTTTCCCCCCCCCTTTTTTTTTTTTTTTCCCAAAAAAAACTTTTTAAAACCCCTTCCCCCCCCTTTTTTTTAAAAATAGAGGTGGGCCCCCCTTCCCCCAGCCTTTTCCTTTTTTGAGGGGGGGGACCCCCCCCAGGGGGCCCCCCTTTTCAACCCTTCCCCAAAGGGGAAAAACCCCCCACAAAAAAATTAAGGCCTTTTTTTGGGGGTTTTTCTTTAAAAAAAAGTTCCCCCCCCCCCGGGGGCCCAAAGGGAAATTTTTTTCCCTTTCCAAAAAAAGTTTTTTTTATCCTCCCCGGGGAAATTTAATAAAAAAAAACGGTTTTTTTAACTGCCCCTACCCTTTGATACCCCAGCACCCAAAAAACAAAAAAAGGGGAAAATTCCCCTTAAAACTTTTTCAAGGCCCCCCCCCCCCCCCAATTTTCCCAGACCCCTCAGGGTAAAAAACCCACCCCCCCTTTTTAAAACCCCCCCCTTTGGGCCCAAAAAATTGGGTTGGGGGAAAATTCCCCCCCCCCCCGGTTTTTTTTTGGCCCCCGCCAAGGGAAAAAATTTTTAAATTTCCCCCCCTGGGGGGACCCCGGAAAAATTTTTTTTGGGGGTTTTTACCCAAAACCCTTTTTTCCCCCGTTGGGGCCCCTCCCCCCCCCCCTTCCCCCGGAACATTTTTCCCCCCCCCCCCCCTTTACTGCCCCCCCCTCCCCCCCCCCTTTTCCTCCCCCAAAAAAAACACACACCACCCTCACAACACCAGCCCCAAACCCCCCCTTTTCCTTTTTTAGCCCTTTTTCCCCCAAATAAAAAAAAAATTCCCCCCCTTCCCCCCCAGGGGGAAAAAGTTGGGGGGGGAGTTTTTCCCCCAAAACCAAATTTCCCCGGGTTTGGGGGGAATCCCCCCGCTTTCCCCCACCGTGGGGGGGAAGTTGGGGGGGAAAAAAATTTTTTTTTTCCCTTTCCCCCGGGGGCCCCCCCCCCCCTCCCCTTTTTTTTTGTGAAATGGGTTTTTTCCCAAAAAAAGGGAACCCTTTTCTCCCAAAGCTTTTTGGTGGGGGTTTAAAAGGGTTTTTTTTTCCAAAAAAAATGCCCCCTTTTTTTGGGGGGTTTTCCCCGGCCCAAAGAAGGGCCCCCCCCCTGAGAGCCCCGCCTTTTTTTTAAACCCCGGCCCCCCCCCTTCCCCCCCCAAATTTTTTTGGGGTTTTCCCCCGTGGGGGTTAGCAAGCCCCCCTAAAACCCCCAAAATGGGGAAAACCCTTAAATGGGGTTTTTTTTTTTTATTGAGGGAAAACCTGGGGAAAAAGGCCCAAATTTTTTGAAAAGGCCCCCGGGCCCCTTTTCCCTTTTGGGGGGTTTCCCCCCCCCCCCCCCCCCCGGCCAAACCCCCCTTTCCCCCTAAAACCTTCCCCAGGGGGGGTTTCCAAAAGGGGGGCCCCCCAAAGGGGTTTTCCCGGGGGATTTCCCTTTCAGGAGCCCCGAAAAGGAAAATGTCTGGGGAGGCCCCAAACCCCCACGGGAAAAAATTTTTTTTAAAAAGGGGAAAGTAATTTTCTTTTTTGGGTTTTTTTAAAATTGGGAAAAAAAAAATAGGGGGCCCTTTTAAAGGGAAAGGGGGGGTTTTCCCCTTTGCCCGGGTGTGGGGGCCCCCCCCTTGGGGTTTAAAACACCGGGGAAAATTTTTGGGGGGAAATTTTTTCCCTTAAAAAAAATTTGGGAAAATTTTGGGGCTTTCCTCCCCTTTTCCCCTAAAAACCCTTGGGGCCCCCTTCCCCCTTTTTCCCCCCCCGCAATTTGGGGCCCCTTACTGGCCCTTTCCCCGCAGTGCTTGCAAAAAACCCCTGTTGGGGGAAAGAGGCCCCCCTCTGGCCCAAAGGGGGAAAAATGGAAAAAGGGGGGGAAAAAATTTTTTCCCCTTTCCCGGGGTTTTGGGCCCCCCCCCTTGAATTTTTGGGGGAAAGGAAAAAATTTTAATTTTGGGGCGCCCCCCCTTCCCCTTTTTTTCCCAGGGCCCCGCAAGGGAAACCGCCGATGAAAACCTTTTTTTCCCAACCCCTTCCCCAAAACCCACCTTTTCCGACTCCCCCCCCTCGGGGTGCCCCCCCTTGGGGGGGGAACGCAAAAAAGTCCCCCCCTCGGGGCCCCCAATTGGAAAATTTTTTAAACGCAGCGCTTTTTCCCTTTTTCCCCCCCACCTTTTTGCCCTGGGGGTTTTTTTCAGGGTTTCCCCCCCGGCCCTTTGGCCCCCAGGGGGTGGCCCCCAACCCCAAAAAGGCTGCAAATGGGGGGGAAGAGCCCCTTTTGGGTTTTTTGGTTTTCCCAGTGGGGGGGTTTTTCCCCTTTTCCCCCTTTTTTTTCCAAACCCCCAAAAGTTTTTTTTTGGGAAAATAAAACAAAAAATTCCCCCCCCCTCCCGAAGGGCCTTCCTTGGGGGTTTTCCCCCGGGTGGGGGGGGCCCCAAAAAATTTCCCCGAGGGAAAAAAAAAAGGGTTAAACCCCCTTTCCCCTTCCCCCCACAAAAGGTCCTTTTTTCCCAAAACCCAAAAATTTTTTAAAAATTAAAAATTTAAAAAACCCAAAAAACCAACCCCTTTATTTAAAAAAAAGCCCCTTCCCAACCCCCCACACGCCGGAAAAATGGGGGCCCCCGGGAAATTTTTTTTTCCAAACAAAAGAGGGCCCGTGAAAAGGGCCCCCGCAAAAACCGGGGTTTCAGACCCCTTTTTTTGCGGCCCGCCCCTTTTGTGCCCCAGGCCCCCCCCCTCAAACCCCCACTTGCCCCCCCACCAGCTTTCAATTTCCCCCAGCATCAAAAGAAGGGAAACCCCTTGAAAAAAAGCTCCCGGGGGGGGAGGTTCCCCTTTGCCGCAAATTCCCAAAGATCCTTTTTCCCTTTTTCGATTTTTTTGGGGAAACCCCCCGACCCCTTCTCGAAAGGTAACTTAAAACCCTGGAAAAAAAAAAAAAACCCCGAAAAACCTTTTTGGAAAAAACCTTTCTTAAAAAGGGAAAATTTTTTTGGTTTTTTAAAGGCAGGTTGGGGGGAATTTTTTTTTTAAGGGTTGGGGAAAAACCCTTTGGGGGCCCCCCCCTGGGGGGTTTTTAAAAAAGGTCTTTTTTTTTTTTTTTTTTTTTTTTTCCCCCTTTTTTTCCCGCTCTTTGGGGGCTTTTTTAAAAAACTAACCCCCCCTTTTCCCCCCCCCCTCATCCCCCTTGGTTCCCCCCCCGGGAAAAAATTTTTGGGGGGAAGAATTAGCCCCATCCTTTCCCCAAAAGGTTTTAAAAAAAACATATGGTTTAGGGGCCCCCAAAGCCCTTTTTGCCCAAATTTCCCTTTTGAAACCCTGTTTTTTGCTTTTTTAGTTTTTTTTTTTTTTGAAACCCTTTTGGGCCTTTAAAGGGGGGGGAAGGGGGCCCCCAAAATAAGCTTCCCTTTTGGGGAATTTTTTTAAAACCCATTTTTTTTTTTAAAAAAACACCCTTAAAAAACAGCAAATGGCCCCAAAAAAGGAAATTCCCCCTTTAAAAACCCCCCCCTTTTTTTCCTTTTCCCGAAAAAACAGGAGAAGAAAACCCCCCATGTAAAAAAAATGGGGCCCCCCCCCCCTGTTACTAAAGGAAAGGAAAAGGGAAAAACATTCCCCTTTTCATCAAATGGGGAAAAATCCGGGGCCCCAAAAAAAGAAAAAAAACTTTAAAAAAACCTTTGGGGTTTTTTAACCCAAAAACCTTTTTTTTTCTTTTCCTTAAATCCCCCCCCCCCCACCCCCCAATTAAATTTCCCCCCCCCCCACACCCCTTTTTTTTGGGGTTTTTTTCCCCCTGTTTTTTTTTCCCAAATTTTTTTCTAAACCCTTTTTGTCCCCCCCCCCTAAATTAATTTTAAAACCCTTTTTTTTTGCCCCCTTAAAATGCCCCTTTTTTTTGAAAATTCCTTTCCCTTTTTTTTCTTGGGGAGTTGCTGGTTCCCCCCCAAAACATTTTAAAAAAATTTTTTAAAAAAAAATTTTTTTTAATTTTTTTTCCCCCCCTGTTTTTCCCCCCTTTTCCCCCTTTTTTGGGCCCCCCGGGTTTTTTTAATTTTCTCCCTTTGAGGGCCCAATAGGGGGGAAAGGGAAGGGAAATTTTTAACCCCGCTTTTTTACAACTTTCAAAAGTCCCCCGGTGGAAAACCCCGGGAATTTTGAAAACCGCCCCGGGGGTTTCCCTTATTTCCCAAAAGGAAAATTGAAAAGGGGGGCCCCCTTGGGGGTTCCCCCCTAAAGGGTTTTAGTTTTTTTTCCTTTTTTTACTGGGAAAAAAGGGGGAAAAAAATTTTTTTCTTCCAAAAAAGGGCCCCCCCCCCGGGAATCCAAAGGCCCCCGGGGGAAAAAATTTTAAAGTTTTTCCTTGGGAAACATAAAATGGAAAAACCCCAATTTAAAGGAGGGTTTCCCCCAAAAAGGCCCCCAAAAACGGCCAAAAGGTTTTTTTTTTAAAAAAAACTGGAAAAAAAGGAAAAAAACAATTTTCCAACCCCCTTTGGGGGAAAAATCCCCCCCCCTTTTTTAAAACCCCCCAAAAGAAAACCCCCCCTGGCCCAATGGAAAACCTGGGCCAAAAAAAAGATGGCCCCCCAAAATGTTTTGGGGGAAAATTTAAAAGGGGGCTTTAATTTGGGGTGGAAGAAAAAACCCCCCGGGGGGGTCCCCCAAACACAGCGCCCGAGTAAAACCCGGGCCCTTTTTTTTTTTCCCTAGGGAAAAGGGGCCCCCGGGGGCTTGGAAACCCAAAATTGGGGTCAAAAAAGCCAAAATTTTTTTTTTTTTTTTTTTGGGGAACTTTTTCCCTATTTTATTTAAAGAAAAAAGGAGAAATTTTTAATTTGGGGTTTTTCCCCTTTGGGGGAAAAAGAAGTATTCCCCAAAAAATGGGGGCCCCCCCCCCCGTTTCCCCGGGGGAAAAAACCCCAGGCCCCAATCCCCCCCAACCCCGAGCCCTTTTTCGTGAAAAAAAAACAAATTCCCGAAAGGGGGTTTTAAGAATTTCCCAAAAAAAAAAAAAAAATAAAAAACCCTAAAAAGTTCTAGAAGAAAAAAATGGGGGGGAAATTTTTTTTTAAACCCCTTCCCCCAAATGGAGAAGGCCCCCCTTTTTTTTCCCCCCCTAAAACAAACCCAAAAAGGGAAAAAAATTTGGGTTTTAAAAACCCTAAATTAAAAATTTTTAAACTTGGGGGGTGATGGCCCTACACTCCCCTTTGGGAAAGGGCCCAAGGGGGGAGGAAAAAAAGCGGGGATCAGGGTTTTGAAACCAAACCCCCCCGGCTGATACGTTTAGAACCCCCCCAATTCCCCAAAAAAAAAAAAAAAAAAATTTTTTGAAATCCCGAATTTGGGAAAAAACCCCCAAGACAAAAAATTTGGGCCAAAAAAAAAAACAAAATGGAAAAAAAAATTTCCCCCAACTCTTTTTTTCCCCTAAAATTAGGGCCCCTTTAATCCTAATTTAAAGAGGGTCCTACAAAAAATAATAAAATTTTTTTTTTTAAAAAAAAAAAAAATAGGAAAAGAGAGAAAAGAGAGAAAAAAAACCCCCTAGAAAAATGATAAGGGGCCCCCCCAAAAATTTAAAAAACAGGAATTTGTTTTTCCCCCCCAGTAAGGAAAATTTAAAAAGGGTTTTTTTTTTAAAAAAACAATTACTGCCCCCCCCCCCCAGGAAAAAATTTTAAAAATTTATTCCCAAAAGGGGCAAAAGAAAAATTTTTTAAACAAAGAAGGGAAACCCTTTTTTTGGGTGCTGGCCCCCCACGGGGTGTTTGGGGAAAAGGGAAGGCCCCTTTTTTGGGTTTCCCGTTTGGGCAATAACCCCGGGAAAAATTTAAAACCAAGCCAAAAGTTTTTCCCCCTTTTTTTTGGACCTTTTTATCCCCCGCCCGGTCCCCAAAACCCTTTTTCCCCCACCCTTTTTTTCCCGGGGAAAAAACTTTAAAAGAGCAAAAAATTTTTGGAAAAAAAAATTTAATTTGCCCCCCCATCAATAGGGACCTGGCCCCCAAAAAAATTTTGGTTTTTTAAACCCCTTTAAAATTTGGGAATTTTTTTTTTAAACTAAAAAAAAAAAAATTGGAAAAACAACCCTTTTTTCAAATTTTTGGGGAAAACCCTCTCCCAAAAATGCCCCCTGAGGCAAAAAGGAAAAAACCAAATTTCCCGAACAAAAGCCAAATTTAAAACCAAATTTTTCCCTTTCCCCACAAAAACACAACACACCACAAAAAAACAAAACCCCCCAAAAAAACCAATTCGGGGTTGGGAAAAGGGGGAAAATTTTTTTCCCGCGGGGGGACCCCCCTTTTTTTTTTTTTTCCCGGGGGGCCATGGGGGGGGCCAAAGCACTACTTTTTTTTGAAAAGTGGGTTTTCCCAAATGCAAAACCAAACCCCCCCGTCCCTGTTTCCCTCCCTTTTTTTTGGGGTGACCCGCCCTCAAGGCCCCCTTGGCCCCAAAATTTTTCTTTTTCCCCCTCCTGTCCCCCCCCCCGGTTTCCCCCCCTAAGTTTCCCACAAAAAATGGGTTATTTCCCCTTTTTTTTTTAATTGAGGAAAAAGAAAGGCCTTAATTTAGGAGGGGGCCCCCTTAAAGGGGGGCCCCCCTGGGTTTCCCCCCAAAAGAGGGGGCCCCCCCTCTGGAAACCCTTAAAACCTTTTTAAATGGGCACTGGGGGAACCCCCAAACCCCCGCCCTACTTGGGGGCCCCGGGGCCAAAGGGGCCCCGGTTTTGGGGGATTGGGGCCCCAAGGCCCCAAAACCCGGGGGGGGGTTTGGGAAAGGGGGTTGGGGGGGGGACAAAACTATGGCAGGGCCAAAAGTTTAGGGGGGGGAAATTGGGGGGCTCCCCCCAAAGGGAAATGGGGGCTTGGAAAAAATTTTTCCCCCGGCCAAAAAGGGCCTTTAAATTTTGGGTGACATCAGAAACACCCCCAAGGGGGAAGGCCCCCCTTTTGGGGAAAATTCTGGGGGTTTTCCCCAAAGGGCCCCCCCCAACAAACCTTTTAAATGGGGGGCCCTTTGGGCCCCCTCCGCATGAGCGTATTTTCCCCGCCCCCCCCAAAAACCCCCCCGCAAAACAGGGTGGGGGGGAAAAAATTCCCCCCTGTTTTTTTTTTAAACACCAGGAAAGGGGGGGCCCCCCTTTTTGGGTTTTCCAAACCACTTTTTTCCCCCAAAGGTTTCCCCCTTTTTGGGGGAGCCCCGGCCCCCCCCCCGGAAAAGGGCCCCAAAAAACCCCCGAATTTTCCAACCCCCCGTTCCCCCCATTTCCCATCCCCAAAGGGGGCCAAAAAACCCGGGAAAAATTTTTTGGGGTCCCCGGGAAATGGGGGCCCGGCCCCCCCCTTGCCCGCTTTTTTTCCAAGGGAACCCCTTTTGGGGGTGCCCCCCGGGGCCCCCCCCCCCTCCCAGGAAAAAACCGGGCCCAATAATGTCCCCCGGCAAACCCCAAAAAAACCCCCTGGCCCAAAAAGGGAAAACCAAAAAAAGAAATTTCCCAGGAAAAAGGAAAACTGAGGGAGGGACCCGGGGGGGCTGGAAGGAACCCCTGGGGCCCCCTTTCCCCCCCCAAAAGGGGGCCAAAAACCCCTGCTCCGGGGACTGAAAATGAAAAAAACTGCCCCCCCCAGAGGCCTTTGGCCCAACCCCCAATTTTTTTTTTTCCCCCGTGAAAAACCCGCCCGTTTTTTTTTCCCCAATGTAAACCCAAAAAAAGGTTTTTTCCCCCAAAAGTTTTTTTTTTTCCCCTTCCCGGCGGCCTAAAAAACCCCTTTTGGGGAGGTTTTCCTCGGTTTGGTTTTTTTGGAAAAATTCCTGGGTTTAAACCCCAAAATAAAAACCCCCCCCCAAAACCCCCAGTAAAAAGGGGGGGTTCCCCCCCCCTTTAGAATTTAAAAACCCAAAAAAAGTGGGGTTTCCCCCCCCCCCCCCTTTTTGGGGAAAGGCCCCCCCAAAAAAAAGGGAAAAATTTAAAAATTTTGGGGGTTTTTGGGGGGGGGTGGGAAAAACTTGGGGTTTTTTGTCACCAACCTTTTTGTTTTAAATCCCTTTTCCAAAAATCCCGGGGGATTTTTTGGGGTCCCCCTTTTTAAAAAGTTGCCCCAACAAGGAAAAGCTTTTTTTATGGGCCCCCCCTGGGGGCCCCTGATTTTCGAAAAAGGCCCAAACCCCCGGGGTTGGGGGTTGGGGGGGGGGTTTAAAAAATTTTTTGTTTGAGGAAAAAAAAAGGAGGGCCCCCCCCCTTGCTTTTTCCCCCCTTAAAGGGCCCCCCCCACCCAAAAAATTTTTTTGGAAATTTTTTTGAAAAGGTTTTTTGAGAAAAACCCCCGTTTTTTTTAAAATAATGCTAACTAGGCTTGGCTCACGCCTGAATCCCCAGCACTTTGGGAGGGCCCAGGTGGGAGGGGTTTCTTGAGGGCCCCAGTTTTTTGGACCAGCCGATGGAATGTGACCCCTGTTCCCCCAAAAAAAAAAAAAACAGCAAATTTAGCTGGGCTGGCGTGCCCCAAAACCCATAGTCCCGCTAATTGGGGAACTGAAAAGGGACAAAAACTGCTTGGCCCAGGGGTTTTTTGGGGGTTACAGTGGGGCTAGTTATCCACCCCCTCAGCCCAGACCCCAGAGCAAGAAAACCCTTTTTTTTCCCCAAAAAAAAAAAAAAAAATAAAAAACCTGGGCGTTCCTTTTTCGTTTTTTCCCATTTTAAAACCCCCCCCCCCCCTGGGGCCCCAAACCCTTCTTTTTTTCCTATAACCCCCAGCCCCCTCCCCCCAAACTCGGCCTAAAATTTTTTGGGATTTCCCCCCGGGCCCCCCCACCGGTTATTGCTGACCCCCTTTTTTACTCACTCCGTGGGGAGGGCCTGGGCCCCGGGGCCCCCCCCGGGCAGGAACCACGTCTGGGAAAAGGCTCCAGCTTTTTTCCCGGCCCGGGCACAGGTGGGGCCCTTTTGAAAATTTTCCCCGTTGAATGAAAGAAAAAATGAACAGAGAAAAAGGGGGGTTTAAATTTTTTTTCCCCTTGCCAACGTAACCGTAAAAGGTCCCCCACTAGTAATTTTTTTTTTTTTAATAAATGGGGGTTTTGGGGGGAGGGAAAAAAAAGGGGGGGAAGGGGGGCCCCCTTTGGGAAACCCAGGGCCAAATTTTTTTTTAAAAGGGGCCCGAGACCCACAGGCCCCCCCAACCCCCCTTTTTCCCCTTGTTTTTCCCCGCAAAAGGGGGGGGTTTTGGCTTTTGGGGGAAAAATGGGGGAAAGGGGGGCCGTGGGGGTTTTGGCCAAAAAATTTAAATTTGGTAAAGTGGGGGAAATTTTTCCCGGCAAATGGGGGGAAAGAGGGAAAACCCCCGGGCCCCCCCTTTGGGGGCCCCCCCCCCAAGGGGGGACAGGAGGTTTTTTTCCCGTTTTTTCTCCACAAACAAAAGGGGTTTTTCCCCCGGGGGTTGGGGGGCCCTTTGGGGCCAAAGGAAAAGGGCCCCGGGGGGGGGCCCTCAGGAAAAATTCCCAAATAAGTACTTTCCCCCCCCTCGAAATTTTGGCCCCAAACCTTTGGTTTTTTTGGCCCCCCGCTCCCCGGTTTTTTTCCCCCCGGGTGGCCCCCCCTGGAAAAAACCCTTTCCCCTTTTAAAGTGTTTCCCCCCCCCCCCCCCCTTCCCCGGTTTTTTTTTTTTCCGCTTTCCCCCAAAAGTGTTTTTTTTCAGGCCCCCTACCCCAAAAAATTTTTTTAGGCCCAAAAATGAAAATTTTACCAAAATTTTTTTCCCCCCCTTTTAGGTGGGGGGTGGCCCGGGGTTTTTAAAAGGAAACCCCCACGGGCCTTTTTGTCCCCGGAAAGGGGCCCCCCCCGGGCCCGGGGGCCCCGGGGGGGGCCCCTGAAAAAAGGTTTTTTTTTGGGAAAACCCCCCCGGGGCAGAGGGGGGGCGGGGCTTTTTAAAGCTTTTAACCCTGGTTTTAAAAAATGGGAAACCCTTTAAAAACCCCTTTTTTGGGCCCCCCCATTTGGGGGTTTCCCCCCTCTTGAAACCCCGAAATAAAACTGGGGGGGTTTTTAGAAGGGGCCCCCGGAAATTTTTTGGGTTCCCCAAAATAAATTTTGGGGGTTTGGGTTTTTGGGGGCCCAAACCCCCCCCACCCCCCCCAGCCCCGGGAAAGGAAATTTCCCGGAATGGGGGGCCCCCGGGGGTTGGGGGGGGGGGGGGAAAAGGGGGGGCCCCCCCAAAAGGGAAAAAACCCCCACAAGGGGCCCAAAAAAAAGGGGGAAAACCCGGTTTTTTTAAAAAAGAACCCCCCCGAAAAACCCCCCTGGAAAAACCCTTTTAAGGGGGGCCAGGGGGGCCCCCCCCCCGGCCCAACAAAGGAAGGGCCCGGGCCCGTTTTTTTTTTTGGGGGAAAAAAGGCCCAAAAATTTTGCGTTTTTTTGTCCCCCCCCTTTTGGTGTAAACTAGAAGGGCCAAAACCCCCTTTTGAGGCCCCCCCCCTTTTGGGGGGCTCCCGCTTTTCTGCCAAACTGTTTTTCTTTTTGGGTTTGGGGGACCATTGGGGTT